>JACEGR010002957.1:0-115482 GCA_014170235.1 Listronotus bonariensis
TAGATAAACAGTTTCTTTTTAACACGCTTTTATTATTAGCTTGGGTTGTATCTATCTATCTATCTATCTATCTATGTAACGGAATCTTTGAGCCAACTTCCAGCTATTCGATTTCTTTGAAACTTTGCACACGTATCAAGGACCCATGACAATGCAATAATCTGCAAACAGTATCCCGTTAAGTTCCAGCATTTTCCAGGAAAACCGGAAAAGTGAAAATTCGTACGTTCTGGCGGAGGCGCCAGATTAGACAATTGAATAATCGAACTTGACAACATTTGCCGACGGGTTGGGGACCGGGATAAGGTTGCAACACCTTAGTTAAACAAGCGTGCGTCCACCCATAGGACGCAACCCCTCGGCAAACGACAGGAAGACCATGGGGTTAACAAGAACCCCCGTTAAACGGGTACAAACCCCGTTACATGCAGACCAACCTGAAACTTGTTCGGAGTAGTTGCGTTCTGAAACCCCATGCAACAGTGAAGCTTTAAATGAAATGATTAGATTACGAAATAGTTCGTGAAACATTTCAATATCACATGACTGCAGAAAACTAATTGATATATCGAACCAAAAATGAAAAATAAATAATAGTTTAAAAAACACGCTTTATATGCAACCGAACTAAAAAATTAGAAAATAATTTTTTCATTACAAAGAGTTTGTCACTTCAGAATAAGAGCGTGGGGTGCTTAATATATTAAATGATATAATAATTTTTTTTTTGAAATACAAAGCAATATAGCACCCCACGCTTTTATTCTGAAGTGACAAACTCTTTGTAATGAAAAATTATTTTCTAATTTTTAGTTCGGTTGCATATAAAAGCGTGTTTTTTTAGTTTTTTAAACTATTATTTATTTTTTTTATATATGTTTACAACAAACTAATATCGAAACAATAATAAATAAATAATTAAGCGAGAACCACATTTGTAAGAATCCACCTGATAAGGGTACTAATCTATTCACGAAACGTGAAGTATTATATCGCACCAAAATGCAAACATTTTAATGATTATTGTGGCGCCGCAACATTAAAATAATCTGCACTAATGCTATTGGGCAACTATTCTTGGCTTAACAATTTAAATATGTATTATGCTTAACGTACAATGTAACAAGCGCATTTCATACAGTAAACAATAAATTTTTTAATGGTGAAATTCTAGTACAACTAAAATCACTATTTTTACCATTATTACATACAGTGTACTCGTATTAAGTTGGCATTATATGGAAAATATTAATTATACAAAAAATTGTAACAATGAAATAAAAAATTCCGAACGCCCAGAAGATGAGGATGATAAAAAAAGAACATTTATATGTAAACTGTAACAAATATACAGGGTGTTCATTTACAAACTTACCACTCAAGTTATCTGCGAAAAGAGACAGATTTGAGAAAATCGTCAAAACACGTCAAGATATTTATTGGGGGGACGTTTTCTACAAAAATTGGACCCTTCAACCTCTTAAACACCAGGGCCCACCAAAATTTCTTAATAAGAACGGAAATCGAGTAATACATCATTTTAAAGCTCCTGACGAGTACTTTATAACCCTAGAATATAAAGTCAATATCTTCACCTATTACAAAATGGCGGTACTTTAAAAATTACCCAAATACTTGATTTTGACTCTTTGTTTGACCTCCGGACAGTGCGGACGTGCGTAGAGGTCTACAAAGTTCTTCCCGGAGTGGCGGCTAGAGGTGTCGTACGAAGGTTTTTTAGCTTCGGGGATCAAGGAAGATTCACGCTAAATTGACGGCATCTTTCTTCTGGATCTAAGCGCTGTGAGCGAAGATTCCTATAACCTGATGGTATCCTGTTTAGTGGTGAACACGAGGTATTTCTCAAATGGCGGGAAATAGATGGGCGTGCCATGGATACTGTCAGTAGTGAAAGTGAAGGTTATACGTAATACCAGTAGCAGATCTTGGTTTGACAGCCGACAATTTATGCATTGCATCGATTGTTGAATTATTTGTTTTCTTTTGGAATTTCTGGAAGCTACGAGCTCGATTATCCAGATTTTTCGCCGACGAAGCCCTGGAAAGCATAGTCCGAAAGGGGGAGAGTGGTGGATTGGACCTGAAGGGACCAAAACCAAGAAAAAAAAATAGAAATAGAAAAATACTTGATTTGGATGGCCATATTTCCGAAACTAATAAAATAATGTGTACTTAATTTGGCATATCCTTAAAGCTCTTTTAAAGATCTTTTTATTGGTAATATAATATACAGGGTACCTCATTATAAAATATACACTTTTTATCCTACCCTGTATATTATCACTACTATCATCATTAAAAGATTTTTAAATTAGGTACATCTAACTTAATTAGTTTCGGAAATATGGCCAATATTTGATGACTTTTCCGGGACAAGGAACATGATTGTGTTTTGGATGCATTAAAATGGAAGAGATTTTTAGCGCCCCAATCCAATATCAAATTAAGGTTCGGTAAAAGGGATATCTGCATCGCATTGGTTTAGGAACCTGAAAACTGAAGTAAAGGGTACTATCGTCGGCAAAACTATGAATGGAATTAGTTGTGGACGAGAGAAGGACGTTGATGTGAAGAAGAAACAATGTTGGTGCCAGAACTGAGCTCTGAGACACTCCAGCATTTACTCGGTGAAAGCTTGAAGAGTAGCCATCCACAATAACTGATATACGTCAATCAGAAAGATTATTAAAAAATAGCCAAAACAGAGTTTAGTTGAAAGACCATAGGAGGTAAGTTTGTTGAGGAGCTCGTCACGCTAGACCTGGTCAAAAGCTTTGGATATATCGGAAATTTCACATTTATAATTCGACGAATTGTTCGAGTAGGTCTATGAATCACAACCTAAACTAAATGGGTTTTTAAAAGTAAAAGTTTTTGCTCTATAAGTGGGTACTTATTGTAAGTGAAACTTCTGGGAAATATCGATTAGGTTTTAATGTAGATTGTCAAAAGTAATAATTTTTGAGTTTGTTGTTTTCTATTGTATCTAATTAACGATATTAAATGTTACCGTATGAGTCATATAAATAATCGAATTTTATATTTTTATGCAGCTGATAATGTGTATTGCTTCTAAGGTTAATAATATAATGAAAATTTAACTATAAACATTATTCCAGTTTTAGTAGACCTGGTTAATTAAATCTTGTTCTGATTTCTGTCCTTTTTTTTAAGTGCTTTAACAAATATTTTACGATGACCAATTTGAAAGAAACCAAAAAATTAAAAAAATATTTCTTGGTACTTAAAATTTATACAGAAACCAGAACTAACATATACAGTGCTTGTCTAAATTCAGGACCCACCTCCTAACTTTTAAATTGTTTGGAATTTTTTCATAAAAATTTAAGGACTTTAGTAAGACAACATAAACCAAATTTTAGATAAGAAATGACAGATATAAATGTCAAACTGAGAGCTGAGCGCCATTTTTAAACAAAAATTAAATGGAAAGGGGGCCTTGTGGTACGCCATTATAAAGATCCTGACGAGTACTTTACAACCCCAGAATATAAAGTCAATACCTTTACCTACTACAAAATGGCGGTATTAAAAAATTACCTAAATACCCCATTTGGATGGCCATATTTCCAAATCTAATATGGTTAGATATGTATACTTAATGTGGTAATTCCTTAAAGCTCTTTAAGGATCTATTTAATGGTGATATTGGTGATAATATACAGGGTAGGACAAAAAGTTTAGGTTTTTCTAATGGCGCACCCCATATATTATTTCACCATTAAAAAGATATTTAAAAGACCTTTAAGAAACTACCACATCAGGTCTATCTAACTTTATTAGTTTTGGAAATATGGCCATCGAAATCAAGTATTTAGGTAATTTTCAAAGTACGCCATTTTGTGGTAGGTAAAGGGAGTCATTTTATATTCTGGGGTTATAAAGTACTCGTCAGGGGCGTTAAAATAATGTGCCACAAGACCCCCTTTCTATTTATTTTTTTTCATAATGGCGCTTAGTTTGACATTTATATCTGTCATTTTTGCCTAAAATTTGGTTTATGCTGTCTGGTTCTGACTTTAGACAAGCACTGTATAACCACAACGCCTCATTTGCTATAAGTTTATTCTCATATCTTCGCCATTTCGATGTGACATTCCATTATACAAAAACAAAATATCCGATAAGGTGCCCTATATCGGAAAAGCGTCCATTTTATATTTGTGCTAATGGAAGTTCACAACAAAATGAGGAAGATATGATAAAAAAAAACTTAAAAAAGTCTAGTTATCTTTATTTGTTATAAAGTTATTTGCGAATAAAATGGGTTAAAATATAGAGAGCCACTCTGTATAAATAATAAGACACACTCAGTATATTTGACATTTAAAATTTCTAGGAAAAAATCTAAACTACACACTAAATAAACTGTTTTTAAAATATAAATATTAATTTTTTTATAAACAAAACATTGCAAATTGTAAAAAAAATGTTTTCACATTTTTGTCAGAGTTTCTCATTCTCATCATTAGTTAATGTTGACATTATATTAATTACTATTGAGTTAATTGTTTTGCTCTTTAAACTAAAATGCCAAAACTAAGCAAAAATTTGTTACTTATCGTCTTTAGATAAATGTTTATTGTCAAACCCTATATTCATCATGAATCAACGAAAACTATTTATAATTTATTTACAATGTTTTATGATGAAATAGGCAGCAGTCATGGATCGTATAAAACGTATGTTAGTAAGCAGAGTTGGGTCAAATACTGAAAAATCGGTATTTGAATATAAATGCGAATATCGGACAAAGAAAGTATTCGAATACTTGAAAGAAAAAAGTATTCGAATACCATAGATAACCTACATTTAGATCTGCAGTAGCAAGAAACATTTTTCGGATTTTTACGACCTCGCGCAGTGGGTGGACGAACATGCGCACTTAAAAGCCGTGGAAAATACAAACACCGGCACCCCGTACCCTCCGTCCGCGGTCTGACCGTGACGCTAATTAGCTACCGTACTTCGAACAGAAAACCAGGACGCCGTCAACAAATTCTTTCCTATAATGCGGATAGTTTATTTGGGGCCAGGTGCGTTTACCCTCAACTTGCTTGCGTACAAACTGGTTTTTCGCCCATGAAATGTAACTTTTGTTTCGCGCAGGTTATAACATTGGCAATCCATCGAGATCAGTGGTATTAGGTAGCATTGTGTTAAAAAAAATGGTTTTTATGTTTTTCTTGCGCTCGTAGAAAAAATAGCGTTCATAACATGTAAAAGTGCCTTTTCCGCACTTAACCGAGCTCCGCTACACTAGTTAGAAAATATACCATTTCTTTAACAGGTAGTGTACTAAAATGGGGTACTTTATCTTCATGATAGCCATAAACAAATCAGCATTTTTTAAAAGTGTTGTAGAAAAAGCAAATTTTTTGGCGCCTTACATGTAACAATAACCATTATTAAATATCGTATCGCGTATCTGTGGTAGTTACAATGCAGCCAGCTTTTGTTATTTAGAATTTACAAACAAAATAAACACCACTACTATCTGGTTAAACATTCAAAATAAATATTGAAAAATTGGTAGAGAGAAGTGTAAAGTATAAATAGCAACAAGGCTGTCTATTTTTAATTTAAGACATTAGGCATGTTTATAGTATCACTTTAATACATTTTTCACTTTCGAAAAAACTTTAGGTTATCGATTTAACGAAGTTTCTCTTTATTATAGTAATTTGCAAATCGATTTTAAATAAATTCAAGTGTTAATTATTGTGTTTAAATAATAGTATCTTAAGATATTTTAAATATTATTTTAATTTAACAACCAGTGCAGTAGCAAGCTATTTTTCTAACTATTATATTTTTTTTTCTTCTTTGGACAAACCACGAAGGCTAAAAGCCTAAATACTAACGTACCGTGGGTGTCTTAAGCGAGGTAAGAGGGAGTTTGTTGACACGGGACTTAAATACTTGAAGATTTGGGGGGAACGAAAGACCTCCGTGGGCAGCAGGTTCCACATTCTAGAAACTCTAGGAATAAAAGAACGAACAAAGTGGGAAGTTCGGGGACTATCCAATTGGCCCGTATAGGGATGCATACGCGCGGCACCACGAGTTTTCCTGGTGGGAACCGCGGGTGGAGGAACTATTTTGGACAATTCTTCAGAGCAGAAGCCATGGAAGTACCTATAAAAAAGCGATAAATCCCCCACAGCCCGATAATGGGCAAGAGAGGGAAGCCTTTCTGTAAGTGAGGGATCATTAATGAGACGAATAGCTCTTCTATGGATGGAATCAAGAATGCTTAGGGTTGTGGGAGACACCATGCCCCAGATATGAGAACAATATTCCAAGGGAGGTGGGATTTGGGATACATATAAAGTGTATAAATTAGAAGGGGAAAAATACTTTTTGGCTCGAAAGAGAAATCCCAGCTTTTTTGAAGCTGCCGTGGCTATAGATACAATGTGTTTATGCCAGTTAAGGTTACTTTCAAATGTGACGCCCACAAGATTGAAGGTGTCTTTGCTCTGTAAAACTTGGCCGCTCTTGAGTAGAGGATGAGTATTTGATGACTCTTTTCGCGACAAGGAACATGATTGTGTTTTGGATGCATTAAAATGGACGAGATTTTTGGCGCCCCAATCCAATATTAAATTAAGATCCTGCGAAAGAGATATCTGCATCGCTCTGCGTTGTTGTCCAAATCAGGTTTAGTGATGGGTTTAGGAACCTGAAAACTGGAGTGAAGGATACTATCGTGGGCGAAGCTATGAATGGAATAAGTTGTGGACGCAAGAAGGTCGTTGATGTGAAGAAGAAACAATATTGGTGCCAGAACTGAGCCCTGAGGCACTCCACCATTTACTTGGTGAAACCTTGAAGAATGGCCGTCCACAATAACTGATATATGTTGATCAGATAGATAACTAGAGAGCCACGTACAGAGTTTAGTTGAAAGACCATAGGAGGGAAGTTTATGATTATATGCAGAAAAACATTTCTTTTTTTTGTTTGTTGTAATAAAAATCAGTGGCGCATTCAGAGGAAGAATTTGGACTGTACCCTATTTTAGGAAAATAGCTTAAAATTGTTTTTCTAATATCAACACTAGACTGGGTAAAAAAACAATCTTTTTTTTCCTAACGGTACTGCAAAAATATTGTTCTTGACGACGAAAGCAAAATATCCTGAAAAAAACATTAAGAGGTGCATCAGTAAAATTATTGATTTTTCAACAATTGTTGCATTTATTATACAAAATCTTGGAACCATATCTTATTTTATAAGGCTAAAGATGGCATCGCATTTTTTATTAAAACTGGAGTTAGGTGGTTTTACAATTGAGGCGTTGAAATATCAAAGGGGCTAAGTGCCTTCTTTTTTTTAATGATTTTATACCATAGAACGGTGCTATGTGCCAAGGAGAATAACTTGAGAAAGAGTCATGTGCCTGTAGTTCATCTTAACTGGCGTCAGAATACATCTTGTATTTAGATTTTGTTGACACGTAGCTTTTAAAATGTGAAAATAATAAAGTTTTTTTAAAAAAACTCTGCTTCTTGTTTTTGACACTTAGCACCTTTGATATTTCAACTCTTCAATTAAGGTGACAATACGATAAGTGTTTCTTTTATAATGGAGGTATTCTGCAGAACAATTCTATTTTCTCTCCCTTTGCCTCTTATGCTGCATCATCGCAGGATGCGGGCACGAAGTGTTCTGACACTAATGATATATGTCAAAGGGCAAATAGTAAATACACTTGGTTATATTTGAAAAAAAACCTGTAATGGTTTATTCTGTTTAATTAATTTCCCCGAAAAAATAAAATTAAACCACGGAAGACTAAAACATAAACCAAACAAAGATCAACAAATCTTTTAAATGTTATACTTGTCACATCAACGGCCAAATCCCACTCTTTATTTGGTGTTTTTTTTTAAACTGTTCTGATCGATTTTTAAGAACGGTTTTACACCTTAAGGTTCATGTACAGGGGTATTCATTTTAAAATAAACAGGGCCTTATTTTTAATCTTCCCTGTACTAAAAAAGTAATTTAGCCATTTCGTGTATTTTTTCTGTAGAATTTAATAATCTAATCAGAAAAATTGAAACAAAAACAAAAGAGTTGCAGCACAAGTGACGTATTTTTTAAATGGAATACCCCATATTTTTTTATATTCTGCAGTTTTGATGAAATTGTTTAAAAACTGCACTATACTATACGGATAGTTTCATCTGAAAAAAACCTGGCTGCCACATGTCACAGGTGCTTATTTGTTAAAATCAAGAATTTTAAAAATAAGTTTTTTAATTTTTGGAGTCGTTTTATAAGAGTTTTTTATCAGAAGAACGGCTTCAAATTATATTATATGCGAAAAATGATATATCTATTTCTAAACCCAATAAGTAATAAACCTATTTTTAAAATTCTCGACTTTGACAAATAAGCACCTGTGACAGCCAGGATTTTTCAGGTGAAACTATCCTTACAGTATCATCCAGTTTTTAAACAATTGCATCAGAACCTAACGAAATAAACCCAGCAACCCCTACATCACCAAATTCCTCGTGAAAATCTCAATTCAATAATATAATATGTACGGCCTATTCCATTTAAAAAATACGTCAACCTTGCTGTAACTATTTTGTTTTTGTTTCAAATACATGTACAGGGAAGTTCAAAATAAGGCCTCGTTTACTTTAAAATGAATTACCCTGTACCAGGTCTAACTGAATCATAGCTTAAGTTGCAATAGTACCCCTAGGCCTTAGGATGATAACTTTTTTTAAATCTCAGGCTTACCTTCCCTGTATTCTTGCTGTCCGTTCGACGACGGCCGCTCCAACACCTGCTGTTCTATATACTGTTCCTGGTGGTGTTGTGGCATCATCAGGCGAGCCTTTGTGGCGCCGACCAGCGCCGACATCTGTTGATGGCCGATCATACTACCCGAACCAGCGCGCGCAGCCGAACCTGGGCTGCCCGGCGCCGATTGGCTAGCGTCGATCGCGTGTTCCATGGTGGGGGAACCCTCGCGCGACAGCGAGTCGGGGGTCATGACGTCAGAAATGCCCAGGTGTGAAGGAGAAGCAGGGGCACTCCTAAATAGTAAAAAAATTTACTGAATGTATTTTTTAAAACTAATAAATTAGGCTTTCGAAATTTGCAACATAATAATGTCAGTAGGTGGCATATAGCTACAATATTTTCAGTTCTAGCCATAGATAACCTACATTTAGATCCGCAGTGGCAACAAGCTTTTTTCGGATTTTTACGACCTCGCGCAGTAAACAAATGGATGGGTGGATGAACATGCGCACTTAAAAGCCGTGGCAAAATACAAACACCGGCACCCCGTACCCTTCGACCGCGGTCTGACCGTAACGCTCATTAGCTACCGTACTTCGAACAGAAAACCAGGACGCCGTCAACACATTCTTTCCTATAATGCGGATAGTTTGTTTGGGGCCGGGTGCGTTTACCCTCAACTGGCTCGCGCACAAACCGGTTTTTTCGCCCATGAAATGTAACTTTTGTTTCGCGCAAGTTATAACATTGGCAATCCATCAAGATCAGTGGGTCTAGCACTTTTGGATATAACAGAAATTAATGTCAACTTGCTTATTTTAAACGGGACATCCTGCAAATTGTTAATGTTTTAGATTTTGCGTAAGTAAAATATATCCTACTACCTACCTTTTGAACTTGTTTTAAATGTTATGTGAAAAATGCAGTTTGAGGGCTAATACATATCTATCAATTTTTTCCTAAACAAAAGCCTTTAATTCAGAATCGGGGATGGTTTCCTCTTAGGTGAAGAATTTACCTTTATTTTTAATGCTAAATATGATAAAATAGCAAAAAAAGGTGTTTACATTAAAAACAATTACTCTTTAGGTTTTTGTCAATATAACTTTAACCACTTATTTTTGTCCACTCTGTATTACTTGTAAATATATCAATACATAACTTAAGAAGTTATTTCTCTTTGAGAAACCCAATCCTGATTCTTTATAAAGGCTTTTGTTTAGAAAAAAATGATGGTGACCTGCAAAAGTCATTTTTGACATTGACAATTTCAAATAAGTCAAAATTGTTAAAAGTTAGGTATAGGATATTATACATAAAATATGCACATATTTTCAAACATAATCTAAAATATAAATAATATACCGGTTGTTAACGAATCTATTAGACAGGCCATAACTGCTGTCAAGAGCCATTTGTAATATTGAATCTAGGTAGCTATTATTTTTTATTTATGACTTTATTTTCAATCCAATTGCAAATAAATCGGTATCGTTAGATTTGTCAAAAAATCCTTTATTCGAAAAATGCTTGTCTAAAAAGGGTTGCCATTTAAAAAATAATAGTTAGACACGAAAATGTCAATTTACCAAATTGTTTTATTCCTATCTTTCATATTAGTCACTAAGACTTTGCGATCTTATTTTCCTAACATCACCTCGGGCCACTAGATTAATTTGCGTACAATCATGGCCGCCTAGATGCAATATTAAAAATGGCTCTAAAAATTCAAGTAGGCTTAAAAAGTTTTTAAAATGTCACATCCTGAGAATTTTCTCAGGAACTCAAAAATGATTAAACATACAGGGTGTTTTTATTTAATAATACAAATTTGTAGTTATTTTCAGTTAAACCGGAAATGACTGTAAAGGGAAAAATAGGGTGACCGGGCCGTTGTCGGTTTTAGGCAACGGCACGCGGAGTTCCGCTCGGGGGTGAACGAACGGACCGAGTAACAACCATCCAAGTTATGGAATGAATGGTGTGTGAATGGGAAGGAGTAGGGGTCAATCTACAATAAGCCCTCAGGCTGCAGTGCACCACCTAGGGGGACGGTCGTCGGACCTGGGTGGGATGACCCCGAAGGGCGAAAAAAAGTGAAAAATATGCGAAAACTATCCTCTTCCTGTACCATTTCCCTACAACAAGTTTTATTTTGATATGTCTTAAACTTTAGAAGTTATGGCTTGTCTAATAAATTAGTTGACACCCGGTATAGGGTGTCCCTTTTAAAATAGGCAAGTTAACATCAACTTTCGCTATAACCGGAAGTGCCCAAAAAATATTTTAATGCCCCCTACTGACCTTACTATGTTGCCAAATTTTCCAAATTTTCAAAAGCCTACATTTTGAGAAGTACAAGTATACAAGAGATTACTACTAAATCTACTGAATTGTTAGGTTATTATTGTTTATGTTTTCTTATATATTTCTACCTTTCTTTTACCATTTTTAGGATAAATTTGCCTAAATGTATATGGAAATACTTAGGAAGAACCATTAAAAATAAAAAGCAAGGTAACGACCAAACAAACATATCAAATCCGCAAGCCTTTAGAGATAACATTTATTGTTGATAAATAAAACCTTGACATCGTTGAATGAAACATTAAGTGTTATTATTATGTACAAAAATAGATATAAAGTAATAATTTGCATCTGAGAATCTCAAAATAATGAAATATTTAATATTAGTGACTCGTCGAAGCTGCGTCAATATTTTGCTGATTAATATTTTGCAATAAAACAGTTTTAACTAACTGTATTAGGTATCTTTTTTCTTTCGACGAAATAAGGATCGACTTATCGTTTTAAAGTATGTACGCCTGGGAATGGCAATAACCCAAACTTTACAGTGGTTGGTTGGTTGGTTTGAGGCGGGGTTGGTCATTCGACCATGTTTGCACTGCAGCCTATTGGCTTATTGTGCACTCTCTCTTGTTACAGAAGTCCATTGCCCTTTATCAGGTTTAGTAGATTTCTGCCAAGATGTTCATGCGGGAGCGGGTTTCCGCTATGTATGTTCCCAAATAGACTGTGTCTTTTACGTGTCAGTGCAATGCAGTTGTATATTATGAGTGAGGCTGTTTCCTCCTTTTTCCGCAAAGCGTGCATGTTATGGGTCCATTGTAACTGCCCATTTTTTGCAAGTGTTTCCTTAGATGACAGTGTCCTGTCAGAAGTCCTACTACTTGTCTTAGCTGAGTGTGCGCTCCAGCTGGAGGACCTCAGTTTTTAATTCCTTGGAAGGATCGCCCAGTGTCTTTTTCGCATGTCTTTGGCCAGGTGATGTATGCCAACGAGCAACATGTTGTTGTACCAACACGATGGGCATCCAAGGCTTTAGAGCAGCCTGGCTGTCTGAGAAAATGTGAATGATGTGGTTGTGATACCCTCTTCTCATATACTCTTGAACGCATGCTAGAATAGCATATATTTCTGCTTTTGCCCCAAATACACCAGCACCTACTCCATCATCCGTCTTTGAGCCATCGGTGTACCAAACCAAGACTCTGTCAAGTGATGGAGGTGTTCCTTTTGTTTCGAAGTTGTAGTCCCCAGTTATGTGGTCTGATCTCACGTTCAAGGGCTGTAAGTCGATAATTCCCGTTACCCTAGTGAGCCCGTGTCCTCCAGGATGTTGTTTTCACGTCCCCGTATTTATCATTCATAGGCGCTATTTATAGCCTCCGTCTTGATAAAATGTCCAAGGGCGTTAGGCCCAGGATTATTTCCATATCCATAGAAGGTGTACTTCTTAGGGCACCGGTAATGCACAAACAAGCCAGTCTCTGTAGACGATTAAGTCTCGTGATTGTCGTTATTTGCTGTGTTTTTGTCCACCATGCGATTGCGCCGTAGGTGACTATTGGCCTGATGACTGTGATATACAACCAAAGCATCATCTTTGGTTTAAGTCCCCAGGTTTTTCCTATCATGCTCCTGCATCTCATGAGGCACATTTTGGCTTTGTTCAGATTCTCTGTTATCTGTTGATTTCATGTTAATTTAGTGTCCAGGATTAGACCCAGGTATGTCACCTCCTTAACAGTTTTTATCCGTTCGCCGAAGATTTTTAGGTTGTCATAATTCCCTACATTTCTTCGCTTTGACAGTACTCTACCGTCATGTATATCCAGTGGACTTCTCAAGTACTGAGCCAGAAAATAAAACCAAAATAAAGTTTGAGAAATTATGGTTCTTAGAAACAGACAAGGCCGTGCTAAGAAGTTTCCTTTTTTTATGTAACCAATTAGAAATGAGACCCATAACAAATTTATACCAGATGCTATTGGCCTCCAGAGAAACAGTTTGGTACAGAAAACTATTTTTATTTTGAAAAGTTGCGAAAAAAGTGATTTTTTTCTGTTTACCACAAAGGATAAGGTAACAAAAATTCACGATATCGTATTGGACACTATAGGCAGAACGTCGATTGAAAGTTCGCGAGATTGCTGAGACAGTAGGCATCTCAAAAGACCGCGTGGGTCATATTCTACATAAAATAGTAGGTGTGAAAAAGCTGTCGACGAGATGGGTGCCGCGTTTGCTCAACTTTGGACAAACAAACACAACCGTGAGACCACTTCGAAGCACTGCTTGATTCTGTTTAAGCGCAACCCATAAGTGTTTCTGCGTCGTTTGGTGACCGTCGACGAAACCTGGATTCACTGGTACGAACCAGAGACCAAGAAACAGTCGAAACAGTGGACTTTACCTGGCGAACATGCTCCGAAGAAGGCAAAGACTGTCCAATCAGCCGGAAAGGCGATGGTCAGTCACCGTCTTCTGGGATTTTCAAGGTGTGATCTACATTGACTACCTACAGAAAGGCAAAACGGTACCATTGCTCTATTATGCCGAACTATTGGATCGATTAGACGCAGAATTGTATAAAATACCACCCCAATTGGCGAAAAAAAGTGCTCTCTCCACCATGACAACGCACCGCCTCACAACTCCTCCGTCGTCACTGCCAAATTGTTCAAATTGCGCTATGGAACTCCTGTCCCATCCACCGTATTCTTCCTTATTTGGCTCCGTACGACGTCTTTGTTTTCAAACTTGAAAAGTCACCCACCGGGCAGAAATTTGAATCGAATGAGAAAGTCAACGCCGCCACGGAGGCCTACTTTGCAGACCACGAGAAAGCATATCTTTTCAAACAGGTTAAAAAGTTGTAGGTTTGCTGTGTCAAGTGTCTCGAGCTAAAACAAGACTATGTTTTAAAATAAATCGCCCCTTCCAAAATTTTCGTTTTTCTTTGTAGGCTAAGTACTTGTCAGACTCCCCTCGTACCTACGTACCAGATTTTATTTCTTATATTTTAAACAAGACAAAGTTATAGAGGTGAGCCAATTGGTTAGGCACCTCGGTATTTACGATGAATTTTCTTCGAAACTACTGAACCGATAAAGAAAAGACTGAACGATATTTGAAGGATAATTTGAGGAAAATTAAAATAAGGCATTGACCTTTTTCCCATTTGTGTTGGGGATGGGGAGAGAATAACCCTAAACAAGTAAAAAATCTTTACCTTTAAAAACAAAAAGTACATACCTAGAACTAAGTCCAAAAGGTGCCCTAAAACACGACACGCCTCTCTGCCGTCTACGTCTGAACGCCTGTTCAATCAGCTTCGATTCTGATTGCGGGTCAATCCTCCAAAATGAACCTTTTCCAGGTTCTTCTTGGCTTCTTGGAACCTTTGTACAAAAAAAAAATGGTTAAAATCTTTTTTTTCTATCAATAATTGTATATTATTGACAAGGAATAACCAAAAAAAGGTTCAGTTAGACCAAGGTTTCCCAAACTGTGCGTCGTAGTGTTGTGATGACGAAGTGGAGTGGTATTTTAGAAAAAAATCGTTAGAAAGGGAGATAATTTGTCTGAAACATAAGGTAAAAAAACAAGTTTTTTTTTGCTCTTTAACCTTTGTTTTCGATAAGCTAAAGAAATCAATTTATAATTGATGTCCTGGTCTTAATGACGGAATAGCGGGAGGGGCGCATAAGAAATTTTCAGTTGAGGTAAAAGGCGTCACACTACCAATAAGTTTGGGAATCCCTGAGTTAGACAAATAAAAAAATCTGCTCTAAAATTATTGTACTAGGAAATTATACACAAAACTTAAATAATAATTTTATAAATACCATGTGAAAAATGTTGTAATTTCCTCTTGTTTGTAAGTTTTATTATTGTGCAGGAACAATTAATTTGATAATAAAAATAAATTAACATAATGGCTTATCACACCCCTCATTAGGTATTACTGCTGCTTTTTATAAATCTCACTTTATGTTTGCACTAATATTTAGTGACATTTATTTCAAGATATTGAAAACGTCATTATTAAAGCATTCAAGGTCAAAGCACCACTTCAAGTAGTTCTTTAGTTATACAGGGTGATTCAAAATGATCACGAAATCTTAAGGGGTGATTACTTGACAAAATAAGGTTAGAGCTTCATATAATTTATATAAAGCTCTACCCTTATTTTGGCAAGTAGAATCACCCCTTAAGTTTCGTGATCGATTTCTGAATCACTCTATAATGAGGGCTGTGCTAGCAATGTAAATGACTATTTGATAAACTTAGAACTAACCTTAATAAAATATCTATTCAGACTAAGATTATGCCTTATAGAATTCTGCCAGCCTTTGTCGGCCGTCCCATAGTAGGGGATAATGTTTGGTGATGTAACTGTATATTCTGAGAGGGTCAGCTGCTTGTCGGACGCGCTCGCTATCGCCTGCACTATAAGTTGAGCATACGAAAATGGCGGTTTCGAGTCGTCCTTATTACTAGAGCTAGCGATGTAGTTTCCATCGTTTATCACTACTGACGGAGTCTATAAAAAAATACAATTTTATTAATAAACATATAGTGATAATAAAAGTGTTTCAGCACCTAAAGGAATAAATTGTACAACACTCACCAAGAGCAAGAGAGAGAAGGTGAAACAGAAGTAGATAAAAATAAAGAGAGGTAGACAAGGAAAAAGAGATATATAGAAAGGGAGAGTGAGGAAGAGAAGGGATGCAGCAAAGGGAGAGAAAAAAGAGAGGGGTGAATCGAGAAAAGAAATAGAGGGGTAGAGAAAGAGATACAGGTATAGTGGTGGCGAGGTGGGGGTAGTGAACGGATGGGACAAACTCATATTTGATTTCGTTTTTACGATAAAAGATAAATAAGGTAAACATTATACAGGGTTTTCATTTATATTTTGCCACCCACTTTTTTGCAGTATTAAAAAGCGAATTGCCGACTGTAAAACGAATCTGCAATAAACTTGCAGCAAGTTTATTGTTTGGACAACAAAATTGCAGAAAGAACTTGCCGACTGTAAAACGGCCTTTAACGTTTATGGTTTAGAAAGAAAATTTAAAAAATCTTGAAAATATGTAAAAATCTATATATTTTTTAAATGTAAGTTAGTTCTGGTTAGTCACTATCAATAAGCGAATATTATTTTATCAAAATAATTACATAAAAATTCGTTACACAACAACAAACTATTATTTTTGTTATTATTTACAGAAGATAAATACGAGTGGAACAGCAGGTTTTCTGATAAGATAATTGGTTCTGTTTCTAGGGATAATAGGTTGTCAAGTAGAAAGGTACTATTTATTATTTATTAACATTGTTGCAAAGACGCATTGCGGGTTATTTAAGACTTCCTTGATTTCAAATGAAAGAAAAACAGCTTTCAAGTGTGTTAACTAGGAAGGATACAAAAGATAAAGCAACATTATTTAAGATGAATTTGGTTCATGCTTATGGTACGTTTACATCTGACATTTCTTGCATGATATTTATGTCAGATAGAAATCCCGGCTAATGTAAACAGTAAATAAATAATAGTTTAAAAAACTAAAAAACACGCTTTTATGCAACCGAACTAAAAATTTGAAAATAATTTTTCATTACAAAGAGTTCAGAGTAAAAAGCGTGGGGTGCTTAATATATTAAATGTTATAATTATTCTATTTGCAAATATCTATTAGGGAAAAGTTATGAAAAAAAAAATGCACCCTACGCTTTTTACTCTGAAGTGACAAACTCTTTGTAATGAAAAATTATTTTCTAATTTTTAGTTCGGTTGCATATAAAAGCGTGTTTTTTTAGTTTTTTTAAACTATTATTTATTTTTCATTTTTAGTTCGATTTATCAATTAGTTTTTTAAAAATAAATGCTCCAATTTATTCACTAAAAATTCCTTCGCCATTTTGTCAAGAGTAGTATTAGGACACAGAGGATCTGTAAAGGAATTTATTTATCCTGGCGGTCCTAATCAGGATAACGGGATACTGTTTTTAAATTATTGCATTGTCATCGGTCCTTGATACGTGTGCAAAGTTTCAAAGAAATTGAATCGCTGGAAGTTGGTAAAAATTAGGCTCAAAGATTCCGTTACATAGATAGATAGATAGATAGATAGATAGATAGATAGTTACAACCCAAGCTAATAAAAGCGTGTTAAAAATGTATACCAGGCATAAATTTTTGACTGTTTAGGCCGGCTCCAAACATCAGATTTTGATCCGATTAGTCGGTCCGACTTAAAATAGTTAACCTTGTCATTGGTTGTGATATTTTATATTTTAAATACAACCAATGACAAAGCAAATATTTTTAAATCGGACCGACTAATCGGATCAAAAATCTGATGTTTGCGGTCGGCCTTACATGAGCCAGAATTTCTATCTGACATAAATATCATGCAATAAATCTCAGATGAAAACGTATCATAACTTATAAAATCCAGTGGATTTACCGTAACTCACTTTGTCTTACAGCCTTTATTAAAGTAGAAGTAAACAGAACCTATAAAAAAGCAGTACAGATGAAGGATTAAAAAAGAGATATAGATGAAAAGTATAAAGTGAGAGAAAATGAGAAAGAGGAGGGCATTGGAGGAGAAAGGGAAAGAAACAGAGAGAAAGGAAGAGAGGGGGAAAAACAATGGGGAAAGAAAGGAGAGGACGAAGAAGGGAGAGGGGGAAGAAGTAAGAGACGTAGAAGGGAGAGAGAGGGAGAAGAAGGGAGAGAGGGGGAAGAAGGGAGAGAGGGGGAAGAAGGGAGAGATGGGGAAGAAGGGAGAGGGGGGAAGAAGGGAGAGATGGGAAGAAGGGAGAGAGGGGAAGAAGGGAGAGAGGGGAAAGAAGGGAGAGAGGGGAAAGAAGGGAGAGAGGAGGAAGGAGGGAGAAAGGGGGAAGAAGGGAGAGAGGGGGAAGAAGGAAGAGAGGGGAATAAGGAAGAGAGGGGAATAAGGAAGAGAGGGGTGGAAGAAGGGAGAGAGGGGAAGAAGGGAGAGAGGGGAAGAAGGGAGAGGGGCAAGAAGGGTGACAGGGGAGAGACAGAAGGTTAAAAACATTATCTGTAAACTCACTGCGTTTCCATTTGATGTGGTATGCCTGTACTCCGGACTATGGCTTTGTTGCACGTGTTGTCCATCGTCCCGATGCGCAACTTGCGCGGCTGCGTATGCGGCCACCATTTGCAAATCTGCGTGGACATTGCGTTTACTATGACTAAGACCATGTTGACCTCCTAAGTACAATACAGAAATGTAGTTATATCACTAATATTTTTAACAGTATAAATTGTAATAAGATCAACAATACGAGGATGGGTTAAAAAGTTGCCGGCCAAGCTCCATAGATAGCGCAAGTTGCTATCAAATGTGCGTATATCCGTAAATAACCTCATGCTAGTTTATCTTTAAAGTTTGGACAGTGTGTCAATTGTATAGAGTTTAACATTTTGACATACATTTAGTTATAGAATATTTTTTTATTGAAGGTTTACCTCCTACAGAAATTAAAGCAGAAGTAAATGCTATTTCGGATGAGGAAGCGCCTTTATTTTCTACCGTTACAACTTGGGTTGCAAATTTTAAACATGGCCGCAAGAGCACTAGAGATGCTCCGCGTTTAGGGATGGCACGATATATCGATTATTTTTTAAAATATCGATATATCGGAACTCAAGCTACTTGTGAGAAAATTGTGCAGAAAGTTGTTAAAATCATTTTGAATGATCGCTGGCTGATGTTGGATAAGATTGCTCAAGCATATCAAAAGTTCTTTGGTTAGCTTTCAGCTGGTTTTTCGCGCATCCTATTTATCTGATTTGGCTCCATTGGATTTTCATGTGTTTCCAAATAAAAAAAAATCCTGTTAGTAAAAAATGCCTCGGCATTGCTTACACAAATGCCTATTTTATAGAATTCGACAAATCAGCCTACATGGGGACTAAGTAGAAAAATAAGAAATATTGTATACCCTATATTTTCTTTTTTTTTTATTACTTAGGCTGGAAACTCTAAATCCCATTCTCTAATCTTACCAATCCTCATCAGACTCACCTCTTGGACTAGCTGGACAGCTATTAGCTGCACTAATAGTCCCGGTAGGCGACGGAAACGGACTTCCGAATTCACCTTCGGGTATGTTAATACGTAGAGGGTGTAATGCCGGCGTATCGCCTCCACCCGCTCGATCTCTTAACCGTTCCGGTGATACTTCTCTGACATTAGGTGCTGCCGAATCCAATCCATCATCTACTAGTGATTGAAAGGATAACCGGATGTTTGTGCTGGGAAACCGAAAAGTACACCTAAAAAAAAGGGGGAAAGTCAGTAAAAGGTAAAAATGATGCTGCCTATACTGGATGTCTACGAATGTATAGATTTAACTTCTAGATTATTTCGTTATGTATAGGTATAGGTAAATAGTATGTATCCGTATCCGTATCCGGTCACGTTTGGTTTAACCGACAACGGCTCCGGTTTTAAATTTTTATACTGTAACATTTTTGGATTTCTGAGACGGTTCTAAATCAATGTTTTAGAGTAATTTTTAATAATGTAATTAATGTTAGAATTTTATAAAAATATCCTAAAAGTAGGTATCGTAAGGGCTTTTAAGCACCAATAAATTAATTGTATTAAGGTATAAGTAGATTACAAATAAAAATAAAAATAATATTATATTTGACATACAAAGTTGCAGAAAAAAAAAAACATGGAAACAAAGCCAAAGGTTATTTAAATATTAACAAATTTAATAATAATCTGGCCTAACTGCATTGCTAAGAACTAAAGAAACACGCTTTTATATGCAACCGAACTAAAAATTAGAAAATACTTTTTCATTACAAAGAGTTTGTATTACAGTAATAAAAGGTCAAACAATGAATCATAATTATATACCTCAAAATAGAATTATAATAAAATTTAAGATAATAACAGAATAATTCACTTCAGAGTAAAAAGCGTGGGGTGCATTTCACTTTTTTCATAACTTTTCCCTCATAGATATTTACAAATGAAATAATTATAACATTTAATATATTAAGCACCCCACGCTTTTATTCTAAAGTGAATTATTCTGTTATTATCTTAAATTTTATTATAATTCTATTTTGAGGTATATAATTATGATTCATTGTTTGACCTTTTATTACTGTAATACAAACTCTCTGTAATAAAAATTATTTTCTAATTTTTAGTTCGGTTGCATATAAAAGCGTGTTTTTTAGTTTCTTTAAACTATTATTTATTTTTCATTTTTTAGTTCGATATATCAATTAGTTTTCCGCGGACATGTGATATTGAAATGTTTCACGAACTATTTCGTAATCTAATCATTTCATTTAAAGCTTCACTGTTGCATGGGGTTTCAGAACGCAACTACTCCGAACAAGTTTCTGTCAGCCTTATGCTGAGAGTACGTCCGAAACTGCACGCATGCGCAGATCGCGCACTAGCTCTTTCTCTGTTACTCTCCTACAGAAAATCCATAAAGGAGTTTATTTAGCCTGGCGATCCTAATCAAGATAACGGGATACTGTTTGCAGATTATTGCATTGTCATGGGTCCTTGATACGTGTACTAAGTTTCAAAGAAATCGAATCGCTGGAAGTTGGTGAAAATTAAGCTTAAAGATTCCGTTACATACTTACATACATACATACAACCCAAGCTAATAAAAGCGTGTTAAAAAATTAGTATAGATTGATAAAAACAAAAAAGTAACAGCTCTTATATGTATATTTGCTTTCATTTCATTATTTGCATCATAATCTATTTAAACTGAAAATAAAAAGTCACAGGTGCCGCCACTGACTCGACGATTACAAATTACCCGAATGAACTTTGCTACCCCAACAAAGTATCATGCAAAATGGTTTTTCTTCTAATCAATGTTTCACATTCAAAACAAATATTTACTATCTTATCAATTCGTCATCGGTAATTTTATCATAAAACCAAAACAAATTCTAGGAAACACAATTTCTAGATGTTGCGTCGACCCATTTATTTACAAATATAATTTTGGCCCGTCTTTTATTTAGGTTAAATATCAACGAGGAAACAAGCTGTTAACGGGTCGACCCACACTTTAACTTCCTATCCAACGACTTTGTTTCTCCCAATAATTAAAGATGAGTTATGTGTATGTCGCAGGCAAATGGTTATAATCTAAGATCCGAATAGCAATCAACCTTCACCTATCTGTTTACCAGATAAAAACTGTTTTATATTAAAGATAGTATTTAAACAAAAGTATTGCCATAGTAAAAAACAATAGGTCAAGGCTATTACCGATAAAAAAAAGTAAGTTTTAAAATTTTTGAGTAACCCTGAATGTCAATTTTTCATTTTCTTCGATTTTATAAATAAAGCTGGGGTAAATTTAAAACTTTTAAAAATTTTTGGTACATTCTGCATTATTTAAAAATATATATTTTAATCTAAAGTTTATTGGCTAGGATACCTTTACGATAAAGTGAAAAAAATCGGTAATAGGTATAAATATTTTTATTTTTCTTTTTTTTTTAATACAACATTGTTTTCATTGCCTATGTATAGTAAGAACATTTTAAAAGCGCAAATTCGGTACCCTTGAAAATAATACAAAAAAAACATAAAAAGGCCGCCTGCAATCGGACTATTCTATACAAAGGCGCCGCTATCCTTTACAGTGACGCCGATACACTATGGGATAGAAAGCCATTATTTTGGCCAAAAAGCAACTTCGAAATTTTAATGGCTCATGCTTGTGTATTTCAAGGTAGATACTCCAAACTACATGTACGCAAAATTATAAAAGGATATGACGACTTCTATTGGGATAATAAGAAACTTTAAAAATGTATTTTAAGTAAACATAAATATACAACATTTAATCTACTTAGTTTATTATTAGCCTTGTTTACTAAAAAAGTAAAAGAGTTTAAATAATAAGAGCTATTGTTGTGTTTCCGATGCAGTCTCGCGAAGTCTCGCTACTTTTGTCAAAGATTTTTTACCTTTTTCTTTATCAGTTTTTGTACTTACAATTGCCTTCCTACTTATTGCTACTTCTGAGGTGTAAGGACAGTTACAAGATTTTTTATAATTTACAAGGTTTTCCATTTTAAAATTTAATATGTTTTGTCCTACACTGTAAATCCTAAAAGATAAAAGCATTTTGATAAAAGATATGGATTGTACAGAATCTACCCAACAAAACAGTGTTTTTTATTTATTTTATACTATTTTAACAAAAGTTGGGAAGATGTAGCTCTATTACGCATCTAAGAATAATTTAAAATTATTATTCACATTTGGATGGTCATATTTCCGAAACTAATTGAGATAGACACATCAAATGTAGTATTTTTTTAAGCATTTTAAAAGATTTTTGGTGGTGATATAATATTTATGGTATTCCATTTAAAAAAATCATACCTATTATCGTACCCTGTATACCATATGAGATAATAATCATCGGATTACTGATTAGAATACTACCGAATTAACCAAACAAGCTGACATTTTAGTTTATTTTGTACAATAAAAAATAATAGTGTTAAGGGGGTGTAAATTTATAATAACATATAATAAGTTTTAGGTTTCCAAAAGCATTTGTAATAATTTATAATATTTTTCCAGTAAAAAGCACCTAATTTTTAGTTAGATTGGTAAGTTTCAGAATTTTGACCAAAAAAATTAATTTCTATCCCATAGTGCGATGACCAGCTGCATCAACCGGCATATCATAAAAGAAATATAGCAAAGGCGGCCGCGAAGACAATCATGCCGATTTATTTGCTTTAAATTTTTTGTGATTTTTTTTTCTTATCAAAGAGCACCGGATTTACATTTTTAAACTGTTCCTTCTGTATGTAAATATGTTCATTGTTTACTGTTAGTGGAATGTGTTTATGTATTTTACACTTGTTAAGTTAATGACTGGAAGTAGCTATCTGTATTTTCGTAGTTTCGACAAAATTTCCGCAATATTTTTAACATAATTCCAATATGTGTTAAGCGGCAAAATAGTTTTATTTGCTTGTACCTTCTTTTCATCTAATTCTGCACATTTATAAACAAATACTCGGGAGAAAGTTTTAAGATGACAGACCAACCTTGTCTCGTTACAATTGTGTTGTTGTACTTAATTGGGCTTCAAGTAAATAAAATGTTTAATGACGACTGATTTCTCTACATCAGTTGGGTTTCTGAAGTTGCCTAGTCATAGTGATGCTGATACAGGCTGTCTCATTTAACAAGAAACGCTTCCGAGATGACGTCATCCATAGATGTCATAGTCCGGATGAAATTTGAAATAAATTATGTAAAAAAAAAAAAAATTATTCGGTGAGTCCTAGCTACCAGATCGCACCAATCTTCTCATTAATCTGGGGTATTGATCAGACAAATAATAAAACCGTTGAGTTTGGTATAAAATTTAAGATGAAATAGCGGTTAGACTTAAGGATATAACATTATACATAAAACATGTATAATTCACGCAAAATTTAAAAGTTAATAATAAACACCATGTCTTATTACAGGCCCATACGCAGAAAATAATTTTGGGAGGGGGCAAGAAAGCAACACAAAAAGAACTTAACCTAAAAAAGAGCAAAAAAAAGGTCACTACCTACACAACCTATCAGAAACCTACCAGAATAAAGAAAGTCCCATTCGCGAATACAAATATTAAAGAGCAAAAAAAGGTCATCACCTATCTACTCGTACAGAAACTTAGTTTGTTTTTTTTTAATTTGGGAGGGTGGGAGGGGAAGGGAAAAGGCAGACGAATCATGCTCCAATTACACTGTTTACACAAAATAAGGCCTCACACAACCCCTTCTTCCGCAGAAGAAGCCAATTCCGGGGACAGCTGGGGAGAGGGGGGAGGAATTGCCCTCGTGCGTACGGCTATGTGCCATTTAAACTAAGAAAGGTGATATTATGTTGCCAGAACTGTATAATATTTTAGTGTGCTGTATGCGTAGATAACCTACATTTAGATCCGCAGTGGCAAGAAGCATTTTTCGGATTTTTACGACCTCGCGCAGTAAACAAAACGAGGGTGGACGAACATGCGCACTTAAAAGCCGTGGCAAAATATAAACACCGGCACCCTTACCCGTCCGCGGTCTGACCGTGACGCTCATTAGCTACCGTACTTCGAACAGAAAACCAGGACGCCGTCGACAAATTCTTTCCGATAATAATTAGTGTATTCCTTTGTAGAACCGTTCTCTGAACTGTCAATAGTGTCAAGAACGGTTCTACAACATGAAAAAATGTCAAAAAAAAAACTTATGGTGTCGTTCTGGGCGGTTCTGAAGCATAAAAGGAATACAGCAAATGTGGATAGTCTGTTTGGCGCCAGCTGCGTTTACCCTAAAACTTGCTTGCGCACAAACCGTTTTTTTCGCTCAAGAAATGTAACTTTTGTTTTTCGCAGGTAATAACATTGACAATCCATCGAGATCAGTGGCTGTGTGCCCTTTAGTAACTTTTTTTTTTCGCCCTTTCGGGGTCATCCCACCCAGGTCCGACGACCGCCCCCCTAGGTGGTGCACTGCAGCCTAAAGACTTATTGTACCTTGACCCCTACTCCTTCCCATTCACACACTATTCATTCCATAACTTGGATGGTTGCTGCTCGGTCCGTTCGTTCAACCCCGAGCAGAACACCGCGTGCCGTTGCCCAAAACCGACAACGCCGGTCACCCATCCAGTTATGGGCGCGCACTTCACTGCTTAACTCCGGTGTTCGACGCTGCCGATACAACCGGAGCAGCCACAAGCGCGCCCTTTACTAACTTAACAATGTTTCTAATTTTTCAAAAAATGTTAATGCTGTCTTTTCGCAATTTGTCGTGGGTGTAATAAAAATAGGTGAAACAGATATGCATGTATTAAAATTAATTTCCAGATGGTTAAAAATTAAAGAGCACACTAAGTATAACGAAATCTTTAACTCCATTTCAAATCGGTTTTGCTTTAAAAATACCGCATTTGACCTATCCGAAAATAATTATTTTCGCGCGAATGCAATGCTAAATATTTTTAAAGGTCAGTTTACCAAAATAGCATGTGGACACTTTTAGCTGCATCAGTGTAAAAGGAAATCGTATTTTAACTATACGTTAATGATTTCTAGTTGTTTTGTAGTACGTTTACAACGTAAAGCAAGCAAAATTTCGTTATTAACAGTTTTACGAGACTACAAAACTTACAGTCATTATCTCTAAATTGGCATAAATTTAGATCAAAAACAGGGTTTTATTTATTATTATTATTATTATTATTTATATACACTACTCAAAAGAATTATCGCATATGCTCGATTAATTTTTAATCGCCCTGTATAATGTGCTGTTGAAAGGGAGTAGCCAAATTTGTGATTATAAAATATCAGAAATGGGTAAAGGTATAAATTATTCATAAATGAGATTTCTCCCTTTTAACAGCACATTTTATAGGGCTATTAAAAATTATTTATTTTTTCAAAAAAAAATTATCACCCCGTAGGATCTATTGCTAACAGTAAATAACAACGGTTAATATAAAGTTATAGCTTCACGATTTCTTGACATTTTCTTTTTTTAATTGTCTTAATAACTTAATAATTAAAAGAGATATGGCCATTTAAATCAAAGCATTTTTGTATTAAAGCTTATGAAAGAAATCGAGCGTATGCGATAATTCTTTTGAGTAGTGAATATATATATATATATATATATATATATATATATATATATATATATATATATATATATATATATATATATATATATATATATACATTAATATATATTTTTTTTTTGAAAAAGCGCTCAGTCCTCTCAAATAGTATTTTTGTGGTGATCTATTAAAGAAATACAGTGTGATTCAAAAATCGATCACGAGACTTAAGGGGTGATTCTACTTGACAAAATAAGGGCAGAGCTTCATATATTTTTTTTTCAAAATGCCATTCGTTTTCGAGTTAAAAGCCGTCAAAGTTCAATTTTTATTTTGGTTTTTTCGCCATATTGCATTTATTTTTTAACCAATCCAGTTGATATTTGGAACACAAATCGAGCTTTGCAGATTCTAAAATTTTAAGACAAAAGTACTTTTTTTAAATACCGCCAGAGGGCACTTTACCTAAAACTTAAAATTTATTTACATCATAACTTTTATATTTTGACAGATATCGCAAAGCTGGGGGCGCCATTTTATAGACAATTAAAAACTTAAAAAATAAGGTACTCTTTATTAAAGTCGATAAACCTCACCGTTTAGGCACCAATAGACATCAAAGTTTTTATCAATTTCAATCAAATTAACTACATACAAACTTTACGGGACGATTCTACAATAGAAAATAGAAAAAAACTTCATATAAACATATGTCCTAAACGTCTTAGTTTTTAAACTACGGGGTGTTAAAAATTATTTTTTTTTATATTTACTACACCGTTTTTTTTTTAACACTTTGTATATGTTTTTTTTATTATTATACATATAAAACTTCCTCTTGAATCACTCTATCTATTAAAAAAACTGTAATAGTAACGACAATATCGAATTTTAGTTATAGTTTATTCCACCTAGCCGACCCGTGCTCACTTCGTTGTGCGTTAATAACCGAATTTTTGTTTAATCGTAATAAAATATAGTCTATAACACTGCTGGGTAGCTTTCTGATTGTGAAAGAATTTTTATGATAGGTAGTACTTCCGAAGATTAGCGGCTACAAACAAACAAACCCACAAACTTTACCTCTTTATAAATATTAGTATATATGTAGAATCTATCCTTAAAATTTCTTAACTACATTCTGTAACACCCTGTATATTTATATAATATATTATAATTAAAAAAAAACTATTTAAACATACATAATAAAACGCATGCCTTCTTTGAAGTGTTAAAAATTATTAAAATAAATCAAAGTAAGTATCTAATACAAGCATGACCTTAAAACATGTATGTACTCAATCAAATATCGAACTTTACCAACTTTCAACACTCCCCGTATGCTTTGTTGCCAAGCAGGATACGCGGAAGGCCAGCCGGAGTATTTTTGGCCAAAATTGATTATCCTGGCACAGACCTTGAACCTCCGAAAGTTCAGAGGAACAGCCTGAATATCCAGGGCTCTTTCTCGTAAATTCTCTTTTGCCTTCTTCCTCGACACGTGTTTATGTTTGTATTGATCTTTTTTTCGTTTTATTCGGTTGTATTTCGAGTAAAATTAAGGTTGACAACAAATACAATGTTGTTTTTGTTGTCGCGAAAAACCGGTCTACCGTGGGTATACCCACGGTAGACCTGTACAGTTTTTTATTCAGGTAGACCTGAGACCTGAGCGTGTGTGGGCAATCAGGTATAACTGTACAGTTTTAACTGCACAGTTTTTTTTCTCCGGTCGGCCGAAACACTACTCGGGTAGACCTGAGACCTGAGCGTGTGTGGGGCAATCAGGTTTAACTGCACAGTTTTTTTCCTTCGGTCGGCCGTAAACAGATTTCTTTTTAATGAATAATAAAGTTTAACAGGTAAAGGATATAATAATTAAAAATTATATAATTTAAATAAATGTTTAGGTTAAATGACAAATACGGTATTGCTGTGCCACAATATATGTAAATAGTTTCGTTTTATTTTATTGTTTTTTATGATTTTTTTTTAAGAATAAAATATTTCTTATTGAGGCCTTTAAATACTTTCCTTCTTTGATAAAATGTATTATACAGGGTATACTATTTTCGATGTTTAGTACAGTGATCTTGAAAACCGCTTTCGCTACAGAGATGGATAAATGGGAAAAGAACTGTATTTTTAGTGCTTAGTTTAAATCGCTTTTTATTTCGTTAAGAATAATCATGGCTTACTAGATGTTTCCAAAAAACCGTTTGGTCCACTTTTTTCTTCCGTAGCTCAGTTAATATTTAAAATAGAAAAAAAGTGTAAATAGGGAACTTGTAGATAACTATCTTCTTGAAAAGTGTAACTCGGTATTTAATTTAATAGTCCGTTTTTGTGACCTAAATCCAAGAAAATTACTCTTATAAATTTATAATTTTTGGTCAAAGAATCATATAACAAAGTATATATATATATATATAAAAACAAGATATATTTTAAATAAGAAAATATCGGTGTTGAAGAAAAGAAAAAATCGCTGCAGGATATACAAGGTGGTTTAAAATTGCGAAATATAACTTTGAAAAAAAAAAGAATATATTTTTGATACCTACTATTCTAATAGTAATTAATAATAATTAAAAATAAAAAAATCGTAATTAAAAGTTAAAAATAATTTATTTCCATTGATTATGGTTTCTGGAATAACTTAAGGTTAACGTAAAAAGAACAAATAAAAAAATATTTTTACAATTACGTAGAAAGAAAAGAGATTTTTTAAAATAAAAGCGTTAAAAAGAACCGCCTTATGATATACAGGGAGATCCAAAATTACGAAAATGGTATTTTGCCAATATAAAAAAATTTATTATGAATATTTTTGTATGTACTTACTTATTTAAATACTATTACGTAATAGAAATTTTAATTTTTTGTTAAGTAAATCGTTACCCTTTGGATAATATTTACATGCAACTTAACCTAATAATGTTTGCATATGTGAAGCTTATTTTAGTTAACACTTAATTTTCCCGAGTAATCATAAATGATAAAAAAATGTATAAAACTTACTTTTTAATGTTTTTGTATTAAGTTGTTTCCAAATATATTTTTCATTTTTTTTTTTGCGATTTTGAACCACCCTGTATATCATATCATTTTCTTTAAAATCTGTTATTACTTTCACATAGTGATATGCAATTAGTCAAAGATCCGAATAAGAAGCGACCTTTCCCCATCTGTTGTCGTTTAAACACTTTTTATATATTTGAAACAAAAAACCGCAACACAAGAATTTGCCTTTTCGTTTAATAAACGTTTATTAAACGATATTGTCGTGTATTTTTGGTTTTGGTATATTTATTACACCTCTATTAAACATTTTTTAAACACGTGCATATTTTAATCGTATATTCAACGTATGTCATATCATCTTTTAATATCATAAAATTTTTAAAAAATATTTTACTTTATATTATGGTCTCATTTATGTGCGTGTTTTAAAAATGCACAAAAAATATGTTTATAGTTTGGAACTATTAATGATAATCTCATGAAACACTCTTATTTTCGAGTATTTTAAAAACGTTTTTTTTTCTTACTATTTACTGAAATTTCAACGTGTGAAACTAACGCATAATCGACGTCTATTATAGATTATTTTTTATTATAAAACTAACTATTATTGCTTTAAAATCATTATTATCATTCTCCTATGACAATATCATTGGTTTAGTAATAATATTTTTATAATTTTAATTTGATGTTAATATTTGCAAATATTTGACTTTGTGCTGTATATAAATAATATTGTCTAAAATTCCCTAAAAGTAAACGTACCAATAATCTACAAAATTTACTCATCCGTTCGGCATTATTCCAATAACAGCCATACAGCCAATAACAGCCTTACAATAACGACACGTGATGCGCGGCAGTCGCTTTTCTCCTCGGCTTTGTAACTAACCAAGTTCGAAGTGACTTATGAGATTCAATGGCCGCCGAAAGCGAAAAATATTGTGCAGTGCATTGTTTTTCCGATTGCTAATAAAGTAAGTACCTACTTTTTACCTTTATTTTAATTCCAATAGTTATACATATTACATATAATATTAGATAAGAATTGTTGATGTTTTATTTGATGAAGTCGGCAAAAATGGCCGCTGAACCTGTTGCGGAAATTTTCGTTTTGATCTCTCAACCCCTATTATACCTTATTTATAAGGAATGATTATGGCTCAAACACTTGGATTAGGTGAATGTCACACCTTACACCTCTGTTTTGTTTTAATTTTTAGTACACTAAAATAAAAATTATTGAAATATATCTTGGTTATTTAATGGTCTATTATACGTTTTTAATACACCATTTATAAACGTCCAATATATACGCTTTAATTTATGTGTATTGTGTACTATTTTAGTATTATTTTTAATTTGCTTAGAAATGTTTGGGTTGAAAGAAGTCGTCCATATTCTCAAAGGGACCTGTTATAACATATCAAAAGAAAACAACAAAAAATCTCGGTCTTAACACTTTTTACTAATTAACCGTTAAATGGTGACATGTGTTTCGCTCCTAAGAGCATCATCAGACCTAAAAAATATTACAAACAAAACCAATCAATTAAAATAAAGACCTTAAAATTAAACAAATAATAAAACACGTGTTCATTTATTTTTTATCCTCTATCATATTCAGAAAAAAATTGAGGAAAGTTCCCCATTGAATCACCACTAATTAGGCCAACCTAGGAAGCATTCGTTTAAGGAGACATTGACATGCAAAGCACTGAATGGTAATTTCAAATACATTTTACTAAACCGCACTTGCTAAAGGTTCACCCAAACCAACGCGAGATGCGGGAATGGGACGGGAGCGGGACGGACACAAAATATTCCTCATGGATATAGGAGTATTTTTTATGATGCGGGACCTATTTCTACAGCGGGATATATGTATGTATTTACAACGCGTTGTTGTAAATATATTCATATCCCGCTGTAGAAATAGGTTCTGCATCCGTTTCGCCCCCGTCCCGTTCCCGCATCCCGCGTTGGTTTGGGCGTATCTTTAATCCACCCTAACAATTAATTTATTATGCAAAAAACACTAAGATCACCTGTACTTTTAGTGACTTTGGGTTTTCTTTTTTACAGAAGCGGTCAAAATTTCATTTCAAGGTAAGGACCAGGTGCAGGGAGTTGCATTTGTCGGAGAACTCACAGACAAAGCTATCGGACAGGCATGCCAAGATTGGCTTAAACTGTCCAAACAGCGATACCGTAATGCCAAAACGTGGAAGACTCTATTATTATGTTTGATTCTAGAATTTTTTAAAGTTTCAACTGTTTTTTATGTTCTGTACTGTTTTTGTTGTGTTTTTTATTACTTTTATTTATTAGAGTGCAGTGTTAAGTGTTACCAGTTGCGTCCTTTTGATTTGAGAATTTGTTATTTTATTTATTTTATTTTTTTTTAGATTTAGTAAGCCTAAACAAATGTATTACCTATTACATATACCTATATTATACATACAAAATAAACGTTTTTCGTATACGTCAATATTTGATTTATTTCATATGGCTTTTTTAACGTAAAATTTATTCTAAATATAAACGTATAAAATTTAAGACTTTTTAACGTGTTTAGTAAACGTTACAGTTTTGTATATTATATACCAATTTATAGGGTTTATTAGAAACCGCTTTTTAATTGCTCATTTTATATTATAAATAAACGTATACTTTCAACGTCTAAAATTTGGATAGTACTGCAATATTAATACACCTATATTAGGCGGACATTTTAACCTATATTAAAGGTTAGAAATAAACTAAAAATATACTACTGGTATATACGTAATTAAACGTTTATTAGAGGATTCTGTGTTGCAGGCGTGCAGGTAAAAGAGATTTTTTCGCGCCCCGTTTACCTCCGTCCATTTTTGCCAATGCAAGCGTGGCAGGGAAGACAGTCTAAAGAATTAAAGTGACACACTGTATTATTAATTATGTTTACGTTTTTTTGTTTTTATAAACCATTTCTTTTTAGGAAAACATTTAGGTTTAAAATAGTGGTCCCCTCCCGCTTAACATATCAGAAATAAAGCGTGTTTCGATATTGATTAAAGAGTTACTGAATTAGTTGTCCGTTACTTTCATGATATGTATTTCAATTAAAAGAAACAAATAGCTATATTTTCCAGCACTGTATTTATTGACATTTTGACTTCAGTCCTGAAGCTTTGCTAAATTTTCGGTTTGAAAATGTAGCAAGCAGTCGAAATATCAATAAATGCATTAATGAGAAAACAAAGTTATTTGTCTCATTTTAATTTGACTAAAGAAATTATGGTAACCATAGTCATACACACAAGCTTTTGTTTAATGGGACACCCTTGTATATTATTTATTTAATTTTAGTATTTTTATACATTTAAATTATATTTATAATCATTAAGTTATTAAATGGAGTTTACCTATAGTTTATTCTTTTGAAAAATTAAAAAAAACAACCCAAAATGTTTTGCATTGTTTAAAAATTCTGTTGCCATAATCAATTACTATGTATTTTTTCAATTACAAATAAACCAGTTCACCCTCGAGTTTACAAAGGATGCCGGCTTCTGGTCGCCTTTTAAAAATAAACAGGTTAAAAAACTTTACGACTTCTACGGTCGACCTGCGTGTCTGTGGCCGGTACAAATAGGATATTTTTTGATTTTTCTCAGGTCGCCTGAACGGGTTAAAAACTGCACAGTTTTGCCCACACACGCTCAGGTCTACCTGAATAAAAACTGTGCAGGTCTCGACCGGGTATACCCACGGTAGACCGTGGTTACACCTGCACGTCTGTGCCCTCCCTTAGACCATTTACATCCTAATACGCCAATGGTTTATATAAACGTTGCTTTTAGGGTCAGTTTGGAATTAGAAAAAAATCGATAAAAAATTATGTGGGCTCACAAAAGTTTTGTGACCTATTTAGGTCTAACATGTGATAAGTCGATTAATAAAACCAATATAAAACTTAAAAAAAAAACAAAGTCCTAATCAAGGTTAGTTTATATTTATAAGGTTGCGACATATCCTCAACTGTTAGGCGGTTCAAGGTCGGGGACGTAAGGAAGTGCACTTCACGGAGAAAAGTTGGCAAGACTGGGTAAAATCAAAGCTGATGATCAATCCAGTGGCGTCTAGAATTTGCGCATTTCATTTTGCATTGTTTTGGAAGTGATATTTGTTGAAAGATGTAATTCTAAATGTTTTTTATTAAAAGTAAAAGAATTTACAACTTAATAATAAATAAAAACTGGTGTGTAAACGGTTGTTCTAATAATACAATAAACTGTATATCTCCGGCACTGAACAACATGGCCGAAAAATGGGAGATGTGACGTCATAACACGTCAAAGCAATATGGCCGAATGTCGTGACCTTATATAGACCGACTTTGGTCCTAATTACAAATTCAGGCCACAGTTTTGAAGTTCTCGAAAATATGTTTGAGGTTGAAGAGGATCGACCAATTCTTATATACTTTTCGGGAAATAAATATCTATTTAAAAAAAAATCTGTTTCGTCGGCAGCGTAGTGAAGAGAGTCTCGTAAAACAGTTTATATGAATATACAGGGTTCCCAAAAAGTCTGGAAAAGCTCAAATATATCAGATAGTTTTGAACCAAACTGACTGAAATTCGGTATTCCAGGGTAAAACCATACTCTGAATTAAGTGTTGATATCGGCCATATTGGCAGATTTACAGTTTCACAGAAATCAATTCAATGTTTTTAAATTTAAATGCCATGCCTATTTTTCTTTATTTTATTACTAGATTCCCGCTGTTTTTTGATATACAATGGTATGAAAGTCCAATGTTTCTCTTAAAGTGTTAATAGCAGAAAAGATGTTTACTTTAATAAAAATAATAGGTGTAAATTGCGTAGATATTACCTACCGTTTATACCTTGCAACTTTTAAACTGGTGCCTCGTCAGTTTTGACATAAAAGGAATACCCAATTCAATTTGAGTTTTTGAATATCAAAATGCTCTGCTATTAAAACTTAAAGAGAAACATTGGACTTTCACAAAGTCGGTCTATATAAGGTCACGACATTCGGCCATATTGCTTTGACGTGTTATGACGTCACATCTCCCATTTTTCGGCCATGTTGTTCAGTGCCGGAGATATACAGTTTATTGTATTATTAGAACAACCGTTTACACAACAGTTTTTAATTATTAATAAGTTGTAAATTCTTTTACTTTAAATAAAAAACATTTGGAATTACATCTTTCAACAAATATCACTTCCAAAACAATGCAAAATGAAATGCGCAAAATTCTAGACGCCACTGGAGTGATCATTAGCTTTGATTTTACCCAGTCTTGCCAACTTTTCTCCGTGGAGTACCCTTTCTGGCGTCCCCGACCTCGAACCGCCTAAAAGTTGACGATATGTCGCAACCTTATAAATATAACTAACCTTGGGACTTTCATACCGTTGTGAAACAAAAAACAACGGGAATCAAATAAAAAAATAGGAATCGCATTTAGATTTAACATCTGGCAACATCGCCGATATCAACACTGAATTCAGAATATGGTTTTACCCTCAAGTACTAAATTTCATCCAGTTTGATTCAAAACTTTCTGAGATATTTAAGCTTTTCCAGATTTTTAGACTTATTGTGACAATACCCTTATTATTACCAAAATTATTTACAAAAAAAATAAAACCAGACTAAATTTCTAACACACTGTATGAAGAAATCATTCGTTCGCGAAGGCAAGTTGGGTTAGATCGTCATATTAGGTTTGTTCCAGCAGAATGTTGGAAACATGTTAGCAACAATCGTAAAAACCAGGAATTGTTACAAACATTAGTCAGAAGAGTTGGCAACAGTTTTCTGCTGGAACGAAAAATAAACAAGACGTGCAAAGTGCTTATACATCAATACAAGAAAGGTTATGTTAAAAATGTCGGTAATGTTTGAAGAAAGTTTGCAAACTTTTCAAACTGTTTCCAGTATGTTTCCAACATCTTAAAAATACTGTCGGAACAACAAACAATTGAATAATGTTACAAACATGGCACTGCTGGAACGAAAAATTTGACGTGCGCAGAATCCAAACGGTTGCAAACATTTCTGATAGCCTGCTGGAACAAAACCTATTATGGCCTCGGAATGTGGCAACATTTTTTTCGCACGTTTTAGAGACACCCGGTATAAATTAAAAATAAAAACCCACTAAACCTACCCCTGTTGCATCTCTTGCTATAACTCGAAACAACAGGCATAATATACAAGTGAAATGCGATAAGCCTGTAAATGTGTCATAGGAGCGATATAGGGCGTTTAAATGGTTTGCCCGGCAACAGTAAAGTTTATAAAAGTAAATAGAGAGATATGGATACTTTGGTTACCGCCCTGCGTTCGTTATTTACGTAAGGCGCTATTAAGATACCGCATACGGTATTTAGTGTTTGTGTTTAGAGATATGGAAGACCCCGTATGACAAACGGTTAATTACTCCTGTCTGTGAATTTTCAAAATTAAAAAACAAATGATCCTTTAATGTGCGAATACTAAAGTTTTTCCCGTTATTTTAAACACATTTTTACTGTACATTTCCCACTTTTCCAGACGAATTTTGACTAAGGTAAATAATCTAAAAAATAATTTATTAAAAACCCATAAATTTCACAAATTTTGTTTCACAATTTATATCTATAACACAGGTCACACGTAAAATCAAACCGAATAAAAGCACAAAAACAAATATACAGCCACAACAATCACAAAAACATCAGCCATATTGAAGTATATGAATGTGAAGTCGAGAGTTTTGACATTTATAACAGCTCAATAGCAAGCCGGAAAACAACCCTCCCATGCGCATGACGAGTAATCCCGCTGTGTTAAGTTAACCATCAAACCTGGTGAAAGTTCGCAAGATATTTGGCTGATAGTATTGATTCAGACACAAAAATGTTACGTAAAAAGTGCGTACTGAAACAAAAAATTCTAAACAAATCCATACTTTTAACCAAGCACGTCCTTTTACCAACGTTAAGCAAGAATAAAATAAACTTTGACGAGCTCTTTTGGTCGCTGAACACAATCACCAGTCGCGCTCAATGTGGTGGGCAAATCTGATGGTCGAGCTCTCCGCTCCCAGAAATCTCGGTTTAAAAATTCAAATATTTAAATCAATAACAGCGATAAACTTCTGAACATGCATAAATTCAGACTGTCGTCAGCGGCTGCTACTGGTATCGGCGCATAACCGTCAGTTTCACTACTGACGTTTTTCCTCGCAAGGGCGTGCGCACTTCCTCGACCATACGAAGACACCCAAGTGTTCAACACCAAAACGAAAAACCTCAGGCTTTAGGAATCTTCACTCACAGCGCTTAGCCCCAGAAGAAAGTTCCCAATTTAGCGTGAATCTTTCTCGATCCCCGCGTACAGCAACGCTCGTACGACGCCTTCAATCGCCACCTGGGAAGTCTATGTAGACTCTACGTAAACGTACCGCACTACTCGAAGACCGCGGAAAGAGTGATGAGTAACAATACAGTATAAGCAAACACAAAAAGTAAGGTTAGTTTGGTAGTAGAATAAAAGCAAGTGCCAGATTGTAAATACGTGTAAATGATTACTGATTTAAACATCCTTAAAATGCAAGTCCATTTTAATTTCCTTTACACTATTTTATTTTTCTCTTACTGCTATGGATTTCGATAATTAGAGCCTATGTATCAATGATATTTTAATAAATACGGCATTAAAATGTCAACTCCTTAAATAATTGATAATAAAAATTCTACAATCCGGACAACCACGCGGTTTAACAATAACGATAAGCTCTTTCGGTATTCATCCGTACTAGTCCGGTATGGTTAATAACGATAACGGATGCTGCGATTAAAATTCCACTCGATTAATAAACAAAACAATTTAGCTTACAATTAAATTGACCACTTTAAAAACGAAAACCACGCGAAGTTTTGTTTATAGTAAGAGGAATAGTAAAATAATAAATGGATAATATTATTAATATTGTTATTGTTATTTAAGTAAGAAAACAGGCTTAGTATGTTGCGGTTATCGATCTAATAATAATAATAATATCTACTTATATTAATTTTCACATTAGTGTTTACACTGCTAATTTTTTTTATTAATAACAATAATAAAAACGGGCTATACCAGGTGTCAACGAATCCATTAGACAATCATAAATCCAAGAGTATTAGACATACCAAAATAATAACAGACAATGGTAATTTCACTATACCGGGTGTTGCTCCGTCAGAGCGGACATAGGGGAATCCCATATAAATTTTGAGAGTGGTCCAATATTGGCTCCCCTAATTATTTTAGGAAGAAAATATAATTAGGATTTTTTAAAGAGCACGAAAAGTTGTACCCAGTATACAAATTTCAGCTCTTTCAGTCCGCGAGCTAAGAGATAAATGCTAAAATAAGTTACGAATCTCCCTATCTTCTTACCCGCCTTGTATTATTAGAAGTTTATAATAAAATACTAGAAAAATTATTTAACCTCTTACTCCCAAGTTGTCAGATCAATGTCACATCATTCTAATAATGAACTACTTAAATCAAGAAAAAATCACTATTATAAAATGGTTTTACCAGGGAAATAGTTATCGAAGAGTAAGCGGACATGTTTGCAGCCTATTTTCCCAATAGGCCAATACTAAGGTAATCGACAATAGAACGGACGATAAAAATTTGAAACTACAGGCACAGTAATCAACAATTGCAAATGTGAAGAAAATCGACGTGATCTTTCGCCAAACGATTTTTTCTATGGGGACATTTAAAAACTAAGCTACCAATAAAAATATGAAAATTTAGTCCAGCTAAGGAATGCTATTTCCGCTGAATGTGCCAGAATATCGATGTACCAACCAGCCAACGTAAGAAATGAGTTTTATAATCGTTTGGGTTATTGTCTGGCAAGTTAATGGAGGAATATTTGAGCATTTGATTAAATCCTGATATTTTCGTCATAAATTGATTTCTAAATGTAGAAAAATTTGTTTTATTGTCTTGCGTAACTGTGAGTGCATGTGTTGGAATTAGCTGTAAACTAAAATGAAATGCGAGGATTCTTTTTGAAATTCCCGTATAAAATTGTTCAGTTTTGGCAATGACATTATAAATTAATGATCTAAATTGTCACTAATAAATCGATATGGTGTTTTTATTGTTGATTTCTAGAGTACAGGGTGCATAATGAGATACTACGTTGCAGAAGTATTAAGCAGTTCACTCTTTACTGGTTGGTTGAAAAATGCTCAAACTTTTCATTTTGGGTGGAACTTACTGTGCTCTTCAATAAGTCCTAATAGCATTTTTTCTAAAATAATTAGGGAGCCAATATTTGACTAAATCTAAAATTTACATGGGATTCCTATGTCCCGCTCGACGGAGCAACACCCGGTAGACACCCAGAACAATGCAAAATTTTTGGTCTTCGGTTTTGGACGCTGGCTTGGCTGAATTTATGAAGCGGCAAATTATACAGTACTGTTTAGGTGTACTGATGGATACCCGCTTCATAAATTCCATGAAGCAAGCGTCCAAGCTGATGACCTAAAAATTTAACATTGTTCTGGGATGTCTATGGTGAAACTACAATTGTCTTTGCTCTCAATTAAATTTTAAATGGAAACACTCCGTATTTTTTAACAAAAACTCTAACCGGTCATTATTTAGCCAGATATTTTCATTCATGATATTTTAATATTACAATTTATAGATTAACCATTTTAAAAAGAAATCTAATACCTATTTGTGAATAAATGAACAGTATAGATGACACTTTATTTATGTGTTTATTTATATTTACGAGTTTGACGCAACAATAGAGACATTTTGCACTTCTTATTTTGCACCTGTTGTGGTACGTTATTCTGAGTCTGACTCCTTTAATTACGGATGAATACCGAAGAGCTTATCGTTATCGTTATTGTTAAACTGCGTGGTTGTCGGATTGTAGAATTTTTAATATCAATTATTTAAGAAGGTTGACATTTTAATGCCGTATTAATTAAAATATCATTGATACATAGGCTCTAATTAGCGAAAAATCCATAGCAGTAAGAAAAATAAAATAGTGTAAAGAAATTAAAACGGACTTGCATTTTTAAGGATGTTTTAAATCAGTAATCTATTTACATGTTACAATCTGGCACACTTGCTTTTTATTCTACTACCAAACCTAACCTTACTTTTTGTGTTTTGCTTATACTGTATTGTTACATCTACTTTGAAAAACAAAATCAAGAGAATTATTTGCATATATTTAAATATCAATATATAACTTATGGAGAATAAAAGTAAGTACTGATTTTTCGTAAACTTTAAAATCGGTGAACCACAGGTAAAAATAAGGTTATGTGTCGAAAGCGCAGACGCAAGATAAATTTATTCGAAGAGGCTGCAAAATCTCTGTCTAAAACTGCTGCTGTAATCGTTATGTTTAATAACGATAACCATAAGGAGGCCAAAAAACGTCTGTTATTTTAAGAGGTGCAAAATGTCCTAATACCGCATCCTGTTACAAATGTTTTGGTTTAAAAAAAAAGGTAGCGCGTAGCCAAGGCTTTATATTTATAAGGCTGGTGACATATCGTCAACTTTTTAGGCGGTTCGAGGTCGGGACGCAAGGAAGGGCACCTCATAAATGTTTTAACTTTTAAGATACAAAGTTGCAGAATAACCTGGAAGTTATACAAAAGAACTAAATAATTAATGCACATTTATGTGTTATAACTATGTGTCAAATTTTATTTTGATATTTTAAACAATAAAAAAGTTAGGTATAGGGGTGAGCCGCGTGTTAGGGGCCACCCGGTATACTTGGCCAGATATTTTCATTCATGATCATTTAAAATATAACAAGAATCTAAAGGTTAACCATTAAAAAGAAAAACCCGTTGTTTGTATATTTATAATTATTGTTAGACTGGCAATCCATTTGTTTGTGTTTTTATTAGAATTTATTAGCATGCTGATGCAATAGTATATTTCGACGCAAAATTATGGGTCTCGATTTGAGATTTCTGAATTAAATTTCCCGGTATTGAAACATTTTAAAGCCGAATTTTTTCCACTGTCCGTGTTCTTGATCAGAGTGGCTTTCCAGTGACGCAAATAGAGCGCTCCCGAGTAGCTCAGGAGCATTTCTGTTCTACTTTATGGCGTTCCAGTGACGGAAAGTGTTATGCATCTGAGCTACTCCGTTTTTCTTTCCCCTTGCCCCTCATGCACAAACCCCTCTTTGGTTTTTGTGTTTCAAACGTGTTTTTTTATGGTTAAGGATGGATTTTTTAAAATTATTTATTTAAAATGGAATTAGATATTAAAAAGAGATTATTATTATAAAGCCAAGAAAGGTTAAAAACAACAAAATTTTAAAATTTCTTAAAGTATCTCTCTTTCCTTGTCAAAGGATGCGTTCCAGTGACTAACTTTTAGAGCAGTTCAAGAGCTTCAAGCCCTGGAGCGTGACGCACAAAAATTTTCGTCACTGGAAAGCTACCCAGGTTACGTCGTATTCAGAGTACTATGAGTAAAACAATTGCTGTATTCCTTTTATGCTTCAGAACCGACCAGAACGACACCATAAGTGTTCCTTTTACAATTTTTTGACATTTTTCATGTTGTAGAACTGTTCTTGACACTATTGACAGTTCAGAGAACGATTCAGAAACGGTTCTTCAAGGTAAAAGGAATACACTAAATGACGTCTTCCAGTCATCCTATACAGGATGTTTCAGATTCACATAGAAATATGTATATGCTTAAGTTCTTATAATTTTTTCAAGGCCCTCTTTACAGAAATATAGTCCCTGGGCCAGTAATAAAATTGACTTCATAAGAGCTTTGTTCGCGGGTCTAGTAATGAACTGATTTTGAACCAGAACCGAACCGGTTTAGAATTGTTTTAAAGCGCATGTCTAGTTATTTATTAGTTCGGAATTTTTATTTACCGCGAACGATTTTCTATACAGCTGAGGATGTATTTTAACCTAGCCTTTTGGTTAGGATTTTTTATGGTTAAATTGGAAACTACACAAAAAAATTAAATTCAGACAAAAAGGTAAATTTTTATGCTGTCGAAAGCCACTCGAGGTCTAACGGCGGAAGACGAGGGATTCCCTTCCTCCTCTCGTTTTTAACATAAGTATGTGTATTTAACTAAGGATAAAATTTAAACAACAAGAAATGGTAAAATCTTGTAATATTGTCTATATTTTTTAATTTAATCTTAATTTATTTTATTGCATACATACATTCATACACAAAAATATAAAAAAATATTCAACAGGTATATTAACCCGCATATAAAGTGGCAGAAACAAATAAACTGTAATACAACGATTTATTTCTGTACCACAAAAACAGAAAACAGCCGACCATGTCGACAACACGCATGAAATTCCGAAATGAACTTTTAGTTCCAACAAAAATCCCAGGACTGCTAATCAGGTTACGAACCGGTAACGAACTGATTCAATTGTAACCCGCGAACACAGAACTGTTACTAAAAATTCAGGATTTTACTAACCGCGAACACTGCTTTCTTCACTGCGCCTGCGAATAGTCCCGGAACCGGTTCTGAATCGAATCCGCGAACAAAGCTAATAATAACACTTTTAAAACCTTTTTAGGGTGGTTCCTTTTGACGAGTTTACCACGAATATTCATACCGCCATGTATGGAAACGGCGGTTTAACCCAGCGTGTCAATGTCAAATGTTTCGAGTGTCGGACTGGGCAAACGCGTCACTATTTTTGTCGGACAAGTTTACCACAATGTATTACAATTTTTAACCATCACGCCAAAAATGGTAAGTGTTACAGTCATGAAACCATAAGGTTCAAAGACACGTTTCGGGTATCGGGACTGTCCCCCGTGTTGCGGAATCGTCAAAAGAAACTCCCCTAAAAAGGTTTTAAAAGTGTTCTTATCAAGTCCATTTCATTAATGGCCCAGAGACTAATATATGCCCTTAAAAGACGCCACTAAAAATTCACTGCGTTTAGGAGGGTTTGATTGACTTTGGGGTATTAATATAATTTTTATCAAATTTATCATTAAATTCTGTAATTTAAAACCAATAATTACCAATATTTATAAATGTTATTAAATAAAGAAAAATAAAAATGTCAATAAACTTAACCAGCATACTAGGTCTCTTAAAGGCTAAACAATTGGTCAAGCTAATACTTTCTTCTTTAATTCCAAAATAAGGGAATAAGCATGAGAACAGCAACAATAAATTATGTAAAAAAAAAATTATGTTTATCACAATAAAAATGATGAAGGTTATGTACTAAAAATTAAAAAATAATCTAGTAAGTCCTAGCTATCAGATCGTACCAATCTTCTCCTCAATCTGGGGTACTGTTCAGACAAATAATAAAATCGTTGGGCGTACCTATATAGAGTAGATATTGTTATAGAAATTTTACGTATGTGCCCAAGATTGAGAGGAATATTGGTACAATCTGATAGCTGGGACTTACTAAATTATTTTTAGCTAACCTTCAATATTTTTATTGTAATAAAACTCGTTTAACATAATTTTTTATTAAAGGTTTTAGTTCTATTGTTAGTTAATACTTTTCATTCAATTGAGTTCATTTAAGGTAATTGTGGAAAAAATATTTTATCCGCAATTTGCGGCGACGGCCATCTTAAATTTTATTTTTTTTTCATGGTGGGTTCTATTCTACCAATTAAGCCCTTTCATTTGATGGCCATATTGAGGTAGTTGTGGAAAAAATATATAATCCGCCATTTTTGTGGCTTCGGCCATCTTGAACTTTAATTTTCTTATAGTGGGTTCTATTCTACCGATCAAGCCCTTTCATTTGATACCCATGTTGAGGTTGTAGTGAAGTAATATGTAATCCGCCATTTTGTCAGCGGCCATCTTGGATTTACAATCACAAAGAATATCAGATGAAAATGACCCAAATAAATAACAAATAAACGGGTCAAGTAAAACCGTATAAAAATGTACAAATCAATATACAAAGTAATCCTAAAATATGGAAAAACAAACACAGGCTATTTGATAAGAACAAAAGAAAAAAAAAAGTAATGCTAAATATATGTATGTTATAAAAAGAATTTTGTGCACAAAGAAAGGCGAGTATAAAGAAATTACGGTTAGATTGATTTTCAACTTTGATGATGGATATCTCCAAAACAAAACATTTTCGAAAAAAAAAAGGATTCTTTTAGATTTGTGTTCAGCGTTTCCAAAAAATCCCTGTAGGTATACCAAAATTGGTACAAATCTGAATAATTAAAGGGTATGCCGGAACAACGTTCTAACCACCAAAAGTTTAGTTTTGAAAAAAACGAAAAAAACCTTTCTTATATTTTTCTTTTAGTAAAAAAAAACTACTAACTAATTGTTTGAAAAATGAAGGGGACATATAGCGAAAATAGGGTAAATACTCTTTTCAAGTTTGATTATGAATAGGTACCTCGAAAAAAGAAATGTTGCAGAAGTAAAAATTCTTTATAATGATTATCAAAAAATCAATATTACAAACAGCTGTTAAACCACGTGGTAACACCCTTAGATGTAAAGGAGCCCACAAACAATCAATATTATTGGGCAAAATATTGTATAGTAAAATTGCCAGTCATCCCCAAACAGTGCAATATATTTATGCAAAGACAATATTTAATATATTGCACAATAACTAATTTTGTTCTGTAACTACCGGTTAAAACATGGATTAGAAAAAGTAGCTGCTTGAATGTTTGAAAATAAGAGAAAAAACCTTTATTTCGTTCTCTATTACTTTTTTGTGTAATTGTGTAATTTTTGTAAAACAAATACTCTTTCATATTTGATAACTGAAATAATTGTGCAATATTACCCACACACGGCACAATAAATCACTATTGCACAATAAAAATCAAACTGTTTTTGATTGACACAATATATTGTACAAGCTCTCAATATAAAGCATATACGGTCAATAATATTGTACAATATGAAATTTTGCGCAATAATATTGATCGTCTTTGGACCGCTTAATGAGGTATTTACAAACGTCAAAAAAAAAAAAGTTGATAAGCTCGAACGGCGAGGGAAACGGTAACAGATAGTATAAATTGTTAAATGGGACTGTGAACTGCGAACGTCAAATGGCGAACGCAAACTTTAAACTGTAAATTCAGCTTTAAAGCCAAGCCTAAAGTAAGGTTAAAGGTGGGTTAAATAGAAATAAATAAACTAAAAAAACTCTGAAATTATACAAGCATGTACTTGTTATTAATTTATACGGTAATTTTCAGAATTTTCTAGAAACCGGCGGCAACTCCCATTTTGACGAAATTTGGTATACGGGGGTTTTTGGGGCGCTGATCACGAATCTGAAAGATTGTTTGGCGGAAACGTTTCGTTCTCGAGATATCCATCATCAAAGTTGGTATTTGAACTAACCCTATTTTCACCATATTCCCCCTTCTTTTTGCACACAATTCTTGATTAAAAGCTAAAGTGTCACACAATATTTGATTTTCACCTTTTAAAACCCCGTTTTTACGTATTTTGCATTATTTTTGCATTAAATTGCATAGCTATACTTTGAATCATTTCAATCCCAGTGAGCCATGAAGCCTTATGTGTATGTATGGTTGCCGCATTATTAAAGAAAAGCCACGCAATTAAATGCAAAAATAATGTAAAATACGTAAAAAACGGGGTTTTAAAGGTGAAAATCAAATATTGTGTGATACTTAAGCTTTAAATCAAGAATGTGTGCAAAAGAAGAGAATATGGTGAAAATAAGGTTAGTTCAAATACCAACTTTGATGATGGATATCTCGAGAACGAAACGTTTCCGCCAAATAATTCTTTCAGATTCGTGATCAGCGCCCCAAAACCCCGTATACCAAATTTCGTCAAAATCGGAGTTGCCGCCGGTTTCTAGAAAATTACCATTTATACTGACGTGAAATACACAAAAATATCTCTTTTCATTTCTATCAAAAAAATTTAAAACTTTATAAACATTAACTAAAAAAATCCTGTTTTGCAGTATTTACCAACATTAAAAAAAAATAAACATAAAAATATTTTGCCGCTTCATGGTGTTTATCATTTTTTGACATTTCCAATAACAAAACACAATCAATAAACAACAATAAAAATGTTCCACAGGAAGTAGAACTGATAAAAATAACAACAGAGTTGTTCCCCCACCAGTATAAATATGAACAAAACCTTGTAGTATAAAATCAATTTTAATAAAGAAAAATCGTAAATAAACCGGCCACGTGGTGCAAATCAGTGTTATAGGAACAATATTCTATAAAGCAAAGAATAGACACAAGTTATTTTGTTTTCATTTATCTAGGGTAATGAAATTTAATCCCTGTGTTGTACCAACATAAGGATCAATTTTGACAGAAACTTGCTTAAGACTAGTGACGTCATTGGCTCAATAAATACTTCAAAGGTATTTACATTGAGACGTGGTGTATTTTAACCCTCTCCTGCGGTCTGGAGGGTTAGCAAAGTCAATGGAGTTACGTCCATGGAGTTATTGATTAGAATCTTAATGAAAAAAACGGGAAAAATCAACTAGATGAACACGTGATCGGCAGCATGTTAAATTAACCTCTCAAGGCCTACCAAAACTGCGGGCAAACTCGGATAAACACTTTCGTAAACGAGCACACACCGAACTTTGTTTACATAACATAAACTTACGTCTTGGGTAGTCTGAGCGATGGGGCCCCTTTTCGCTGGAATACGCCGTCTATGAACACTCCGTTTTTGCCATTACAGCTCATGTAAAAGAACGGGTGGTCGAAAAAGACTTCCAAGTGTCTACGAGAAATAAAACTAGAATGTCCCATATTTACATCGACATCACCACGTGAACTATTTCTACCGATAACTATCCGGTTCTGGCGAACCAAATATTCGAACTCTCTAGCTTCGATTCGGGCTATTACATCCCCGCTGTCTTCAGGACTCCACTGAAGTTTCGACGGGCTCGCGGGGGCTGATTTTAACGATAATAAAGCCCATGCATCGCTTTCTGATGTCTGTGCCGAGTGCACCGACATGGTCGTTCACTTTATGCCGCACGAATTTCGCGAAACACGCACCAAAAAGACCCACTGTTTACCTACAAATCGCTATAAACGTGGGAGTCACCTGTGCTGCTCCGATGTGTATATTTTGTTGCTCGATTTCATAACAGCTCGATCGGTACTTGGCAGAATTTTTAGTAAACACGTGAAAATAAAACGTCTTTCAAAACATGATCGAAAAAACGATTTGCGTGATATCTATCTGACGATCTCGGTACTTAAACATTCTCATATTTTTTTATAGGAATCTATAAATGTTTTATCCGGCACACATTAAAGCCAGGTTTACATTTAAGCGTTTTGTAAGCGCTTGATTCAAATGACGTAACCGCTGGAATTGTAAAGCCGGTTGTCCATAGAGCGGTTTTCCGCTCGCGGATTATAAATTCAGCGTTGTGATTGGTTAGTGAAAATTTAAAATGCTTTTCCCTCCAATCACAACGCTGGATTATCGTCCGCGAGAGAAAACCCGCTCTCATGGACAGCCGGCCTAATGCAACAGTTAATTCTGTTAATTCACTCAAAAATCGTAGGACTAAAGTGTTTCTTTTTCTCTCACAAAATCTAAATGTGCAAAAAAAAGTGTGATATTTTTCTACAGCTAATTTGCATGATTTTTGATTTACAGGGTATTTTCGGGCGTTGAGCACGAATATATGCATGTTCCGTTTTGATCCATAAGCACAATAATCATTAAAATTGGCGTAGTGTCTAATAAGTAAACTTTATCTGTAATTTTTTTTATGGTTTTATTGGCGCGTAAGAATTGGTGATATTTGGCGCAAACTTGCTTGCACTGTAGCCAAAGCCTTAGCTATGAGCACATTCTGGAAATCAACCGGAAATGGAGTCAAAATGGAGTAAGAGAAACATAATATGGTGTGTAAGTTAGATAAAGACAGCAAACCAGCAAAAATGACATACATGTCATAACAAAGAAACATAACCTCAAACGTCGATAAAATTAGTAAACGTAAACAATATTATCTGTGATATTCTCTTATTAAATTATTTTTATTCTCGCATTTAGGTACTTTTATCTATAAAAAATCCCAATTGTTAAATAATTAATTAATTAAAGGTACGTATAATCAGATAAAATTAATCTCTTTTTAGTATCTGTGTGACTAATGCAAAAAGAGTATTTTAACAAATACTTTTAACAAAGTAATGTGAATTTTAGTGTGGTATATTAGCCACAAAATGTCGGGGTATGTTATACCATGTTTTTAAATTGTTATTTGACGATGTTTATTAAGACCCAGAATAATTAACAGAAAATATTTAAAAATTTATTGACATTGTTCGATGTTACATTGCTTAAAAAATATTAGAATATCTCTTTAGTAATACCTACAGAAACACCGAAATATTTACAACAAAGACTTAATAATATTAATAAACAATTCTTTTTTAGGTATTTTCAAAGACCATCTATTCAAGCCGATACTTTCCAAAGCCCACCTGGTGGTGGTTTAAAAGCAGCATTCCAAGGCAGATTACCACAACAACCTCAACCCTTCAACTATGCAAACATCAGTCCGAAACCATCCGGTAGTGGCTTAAAATATGCATTTCAGGAGAGGAATTTACAAGCTGATCAACAAAGAGAGAGTCAGAGACCTGCAGAAGGTGTTTTAAAAGCTTCTTTTGAAAAAAGATCATCCGAATATCCTAAAAATTTGAAAGAAGTATTTCTACAGAGCCCAGTGGTGGGCTAACACCATCATTTGATGCAAGATACTGTCAGCCACTTGATGAACCTTTAAATTCTGGTTCTGTGGGTCTAAAGGCAGCTTTTTGAAAACCGTAATCAATTACTAACCATGCCTGACACCAATAATTACGATAGATCAACTTCAGATTCATCCGTGCATGTAAGATATGGAAGCACTGAATTTATACCAGATGATGAAAGTATTGTAAATCAAGATAATCATGTAGAACAGGATAATGTGAATAATGATTATCCTACAGGGTATCATTCGATTCATCGTCTTAGTGTGCTTAATAATAGACAAGGAGGTAATAATTTGAGAAGGGCTTTTGAGGCTAGAACTGGAGGAACAATAAGAAGAAATTTGGGAAATAATGGTCAAGAAGCTAAAGGTATAAGATGCTTTTTCAGTGTATTTTTGTATCACTGATTGATCCAAGTATCTATGGATTACCAGTTTTCTACCAAATAACATACACTTTTTCCATTATTTTATTCGATAAACTTTAAACAAGATAAAAATAAATTTAAATAAAAGATATTTCATCTTGTTTAGAGTACAGTAATGAGTAAAATTAAATATTAGCATTTGATTGTGCTCTTTTTTTGCTGCATTATTAAAACAAAGCAAATATTATATTTTGTATTAGTGGCAGCTCGCGGGTCTAAAAACAGGTGTAGTGCAGGAAGGGAAAAAAAGCGCATTCACCATTTTAGCAAAATTGAAAATACTCAACTATCAAAAGTCTAAGTAAAAAGTCTTAATATCTAAACTTACCTAAATTTTATACACCAAATCAATCCTTCTGTCTTTTAATGCAGCAAATTTATCAATTATATATTCATAAAATGGTTAAGTTTTTATCAGTTCCTGTAGAAGCTCCTTTTAAATTGAAATATTTATCAAAGATAAAAGTCTATCTTGGAATATAGTGTTTCATAAGAAATTTTTAAACGCTTAAGAGAAGAAAACTCCGTTCCACTGACACGCTTGTCGACGATATCGTTAAAATTAGCGAAAAGAGTTTATACACCTTGCTAAAAATGTCTTTATTTGCGCCAACTTGTTTCACTAACTGCTGCAATGAAATATTTCTATAAATTTCATCAGCAAATATTAGGTCAAGTTTATTTTTGAGCCGCTAATTTTTTGGAAATCAGTGGGAAAAGTTTGGTTATACTGGCCAAACTTTGCAGTATCAGCAAGACAAAGAAATTGTAGTTTGTAACAATCTTCAAATCTTACTTCCATTTCCATCAAAATATGATCTAATATTTCTGTGAAAATCACTGTCGCTTATAATACTCAAGCGGAAACAATCGAAATAATACGTGAAAACCAACGAAACGACCGAAACCCATACTATCTTTTTAAGGCTAGTGATTTACCAAGCAATACACCTGATATTCCCACCCACGATTCTGGCCACCAGCAAGTATAGCGTTGTCAAATCAACGGAGCGTCAAAGCGTAAACAAAACCCCGCATGAGGTGTATACTTCGGTCCGTTTTATATTTGCAATACACTTGTCGCCTTGGCGAAAGAACAGGAAAGCAACTCGCGCCAGTGGTTAATTTATATGCTAGATTTTTCATGGCGAATTTTACGAATAAGGAATAGAAATGAGAAAAATGAATTGAATAATAGTAATATGTTTTTTTATGTTTTATTATTTATTTTTGGTGAAGTGGCACTTCACTTACTACACCTGAATAGCCGCCACTGCTTTGTATTTACTTTATAACAGTATTATCTATTCTAAACGTATAATTTTGAAAAAATTTCTGTTCAAATTAAATAAACAGTCAGCTACATATGTGTTAAGGATGTCACAATGTACAATGTGTCCCAGGATAGGTGTTGAAAGAGGGCAAACGAACCAAAAATGTTTGAATCAGCATTTTTAGAAAATCTATTCAAATGGTTCAAAACTAAAAATTACAAAATTTTACTTTAATTGGTAATATATAGGAAAAATTATAACTTAAAAATAAAAATAACCAAGAGTGAATGGTAAAAATAATAATGATAAAAAATTTAAGACACATGTTCAAGCGGAGCCACTGGATTTGTTGTTGTTAATTTAGCCCCTTATGACTATAAATAACATCGGCTAATTAAAAAAAAGTAAATGATATTAAAAAAATATTAACAAAAAATAATTTTGTCAGTTTAACATTCTTATATGAGAATCTATTGAGTAGTCCGTTACTTTGTGACAATACATTTTACGTAGAATGTAATAAAAACACAAATTTTACTTTGTTATTTTGTCACATATTTATTAAATATGTGACAAAATAACAAAGTAAAATTTGTGTTTTTATTACATTCTACGATTCTTATATGATTTTTTTAATTTTATGAAAGAGTTATATCATAGAAGTTTGGCACTATAGTTCACCAACTTGCATATTTATGGTTTAGTAAATGACCATGTTTTTATTAAATAAATACATAAATAGTGATTACCCAAATTCAAATGAAATATATTTTGTTTACCATTATTATTTTTCACTTTTTCCAATTCCAAAAAAATAAAATAATAATTAAATTATTTTATTTTTAACAAGAATAAACGACATAAATTGAAAATTATATATTATAATTAAACTAATTACTAGATCTGCTATTGGAGAACCATGCCAATATTATTGTATCAAAAATGGAACAGGATGAAGCTCTGATGGAGGACTCCCCAGATGCCGAGGAGTTAAGAAGGTTTGTATGTTCAAATTTAAATTTACTTTATTTGCTTTTTTATCATATACATGACATAATCTTTGTCCTGAATCTAACTTAAATTAATATAATAGATTTGTATAAACAATGATTTTTCATACAAAATATAAAACTAAAAATACCAAATGCATTAATGTAACAAACTAAGACATCAGTAGAATATAAATTTTAATTAAAACAAAGTAAAAACAAGGTAGTTATGCCCTTTTTTTCGGATCTTCCCACCAAGGTGCGACCACCGCCCCCTAGGAGGTGCACTGCAGCCTAAAGGCCTATTGTGCCTTGACCCTACTCCTTCCCATTCACACGCCATTTATTCCATAACTTGGATGGTTGCTGCTCGGTCCGTCCGCTGACCCCCGAGCAGAACACCGTGTTTCGCCGCCCGCCAGCGGTCACTCATTCAAGTTATGGCCACGCTCTACAATGCTTAACTCTCGTGATCGACGCTGTCGACCCCACCGGAGTAGCAACGAGCGCGGTTCAGTTATGCTCTTCCTTCCAGGAATTCTTTTAGGCTGTAAAAGACTCTTATATATTACAAACCTCTTTAACTGCCTTCTAAATGTCCCAATCATATTTGAATCTGTTACTTCTTTGGGTAGTTTGTGATAGATTCTTGTGCATGCATGGTATGGTGATTTTTCATACAGTGTTGAGAAATGGCTTAGATATACCAATCCATTTTAATTTCTGGTAAAGGGTCATGATTATATGAACCATTTAAAAATATATGTATATTAATTGGACAGTAAGAAGTTTGTCCTGTTTAAAAAGTTCTCTACAAGTTACATACAAATAAATTACATAATTCGCTTCCCCACGGTATTATATCATAACTTAAATAAGGATAAGCCCGTGCCTATTTTGTTGTTGTATATTTGTTTTCTGTATATTTTAAAATTAGAACTTTATTTTATAATATACATGGTGGTCCCTAAGTAATGGGCCAGAATTCAAGTATTAAAACTTTGAAACTTTTTTTGCGCTTTCCTGTATGTACCGTCCGAGTATAATATTGAATTCTCCAATGCTTCTTACACAAAAAAAGGTATACTTTGTAAGAATTGCTCTGAGCAACCGTTTTCTAGATATTCGCCATTACGTAATTTAGTGCAACCTAAGAGTGCTTTTAAAAAGAGTGTATTAGCCTTAACTAAATACAACTGCCTCATCATAAACAAATGATTTAATGTATTCATCCATATACTTTTGGTTGCACTAAAGCAGTGGTGGCAAACCTTTGCATATTTACGTGCCATTTTTGTACAAAAATGTAAAAGATGTTCTTGGCGTGATGGCGTGCCATAAAATACTTTTTAAACTGAAAAATGTTTGAAGAGCCAAAACAAAAAACCCAACTTGAAACTTTCCCTCATTTTAGTTTCAGTCATATTAAAAAAAAAAAAAAATACAATATACTCGCGTGCCCTAATTTTTACGACGCGTGCCATTGGTTCATTGATAACGGTTGCTCAGAGCCATTCTTACAAAGTACACCATTTTTGTGTAAAAAGCATAGGATAATCTACTGGTTTACTTAAATGGTACATACAGAGTAGCACAAGTTGAGACGTTTTAAGAAATTTAAAGTAGTGTACTCAAGTTAACACCTAAAAATTAACATCAGATTTATAGCTCATATGAAAAAACCTCTAGATATATATATTTTTTAAACTTTGACACTCTGTATCTCAAGTAAAAAGTATAAGACAAACTAACCAGACTTCGAGTTTGTCTTATACTTTTTACTTATCATATTAAGAAGTCTCTTTGAGAAAAATGGACGACTTTTTCCACTCTGTATCTCAGTTAATATTAAATTTTGTACTAAGGTAAGTTTAGTTAAATAGCAATATTTTAACGTCGAAATTTTTCAGTTGAATTTTGGCTCATTACTTAGGGACCACTCTGTACATTCAAATGAGAATTAGAAAAGAGTTTCTTAGCAACCCGATATATTTTTTCAATGGATTTATTTTATTTTTACAGAACAGCCTTAAGAGATATGCCTCAATGTCTTACTATAAAGAGATGTGTGAAAGTTAAGTTATCGAAATCAGTAAGTCAAAAATCGAAAAGGAAGCCGTTAAGCTGTTACAAAATGTTTAAATATCGAATAAGCATGGCCATCACAAAGGTAATCTATATACAGGGTGATTAAAAAATCGATCACGAAACTTAAGTGGGTGATTCTACTAGATAAAATAAGGGTAGAGCTTCATATAATTTTTTTCAAAATGTCATTCGTTTACAAGTTACAAGCTGTCAAAGTTCAATTTTTATTTTGGTTTTTTCGCCATATTACATTTATTTTTTAACCAATCCAGTTGATATTCGGCACACAAATCAGGCTTTGCAGATTCTAAAGTTTTAAGACAAAAGTACTTTTTTAAATACCTAAAACTTATAATTTATTTACATCATAACTTTTTATTTTGATAGATATCGCAAAGCTGAGGGCGCTATTTTATAGACAATCAAAAACTTAAAAATAAGGTACTCTTTATTAAAATCGATAAACCTCACCGTTTAGGCACCAATAGACATCAAAGTTTTCATCAATTTCAATCAAATTACCTACATACATACAGGGTGTCCAGTAACTCAACCGACAAACTTAACCAAACGATTCTACAACAAAAATGAATGAAAATTAAAAAAAAAAGTTTTTTTTTAAATATTTAACACACCGTAGTTCAAAAACTAAGACGTTTAGGACATATGTTTATATGAAGTTTTTTTCTTATTTTCTGTTGTAAAATCGCCCCGTAAAAAATTGAAAAAATTTATAAGAAGCCCCACCCTTATTTTGTCAAGTTGAATCACCCCCTTAAGTTTCGTGATCGATTTTTGAATCACCCTGTATTATTATCCTCGTTTTACACTAATGTATTACATTGGTTTAAAAAGTCAGTAACCATAGCTACTTACTAGGTATTTCCCTCAATATAAATTGATCAGAATATACTTACAATTAATTTTTAAATTATATATTTTTTTTTAGTTAAAATTAAACATTAAAGACTTGGCTTACATTTTTGAGCTGTGGTATAACCCTTTGAAGCAAATCGAAGGCAATTTTGGAACTGGAGTGGCCTCGTTTTTTAAACTTTTGAGATGGCTATTTTTGGTGAACCTTACCATTGCAATCATAACTGTTTCTTTTATTGTCATCCCTAAAGCTGTGTATAACCCAACCAGTCCACCACCCAGAGATTGGAGTAGTATTTTAGGAGATGTATTTACTGGAGAGGTAATGTTATTTTTAGTCAATATACAAAACGTGTTTTTAGTTATTTTTAGGGTTGGTCAAAAAATTGACTATTTTTATTTTGTATGATTGTATAATTAACAAATTGTGAGATTGGAAATTTTTAAAATGTGCAAAAATGTAATGAGGCGGATCTACCTATTAAAATTAAAAGCTCGTCGTGGCCAAGCATTCTCTGAAGGTGATAAGTGAAGTTTATAATCACATATAAAGATCGCACGCAAGAGTTTAAGGTGGTATTTTCTGTGTGACTTATATGTAATAACTCACGTGTCTAATACAAAATTTTATCCAACACTTTCTGTATAAATCGTTTTTAATATCGAAAATAATTTGAAAACGTCATCCATTATTTGTTACTTTGTCATTGTCAACACCAGCAACAAAATTTTGTATTTTTTGGAAAGCAAGCTTGTTTGGTTGTAATGCATTTTGTTGGTAACTACGGGTTTGTTTAGTAAACAACTTTGTAGACAAACATAAAATGCTTTGCGAAATGGAAAATTGTGAAGTTCTACGGAAATTTAGCAGAAGGCTGGCGGTAGCGACATGCAGTTTAATCTCCAGAGAAGTCAAACTAACGTACACATAAAGAATTTGAAGATTTTGAAGCATGGAGGAAAAGGCGACGCGAGTTGGTACTATAAAATGAAGATGTTATTATGGTTTACTTCTTCTGTTTTTGTCGAAAGCGTTGCTCCCATCAATGTGGACCAAGTATTCAATGAGATATAAACGACCTTAAAAGCATATAAGAACGTGATATAGGAGGTATGGAAAGTTGTCGCTTATTTGAAGAGCAATTCAAGTAAAATTTCAAACCGAAAAAGGCAAAAATTCTGGAGAGGCAATACATCGAAAAACTTTTGGCTGAGGCACCTGACGACGAGCACTTAATGTCAAAGTGTATGAATTTACTTTAGTTTCTGGTATTAAATATTTATCTGTTCGATTTTTATAGGTTGCATTGATATTGGGAATCGCTGGTGCATGCCGTTGTGACGAACTAACTCTGCTTAAGTATTGAAGATATAGTAGATAAAGGCCAGTACATATATGTTTCTATACCTGATACCAAGACGAACAAATCGAGAAGCTTTACAATTTTAAAAGAAGGATTTTTGGTAAATGTGCTTGAATTATTTAGAAAATATGTGTCCCTAAGGCCAGAGAACACGCCTCACAAAAAGATTTTTTGTCAACTTTCAAAAAGGCAAATGCACTAGGCAATGCGTGGGAATAAATAAAATTTCGAAAATTCCGAGAGTAGTTGCTCATTATTTGCAACTACCTGATGAAATCTTATATAGTGGTCATAGCATGCGGCGTTCTTCAGCGACACTTCTAGTCAACGCTGGGGCCGATATCACCAACCTTAAACGCCATGGCGGGTGGAAGTCTTCTACCGTGGCAGAAGGATATTTAGAAGATTGCATCTCTAACAAGTTTGAGATTGCAAGACGAATACAGGGTGAAGAGCGCACCAAGGCAAGTACTAGTGCTGAAAGACTTCCTGAAGAACACTCCGCACAATGTAACGTTGTCCAAGATAAATCTAATATAACAATTACTGTTAATATAAACACGAATAAATTGTAGTATAATATATTAGTTGTTTTATGTTATTTTTAATTGTGAAATGTTGGAAGTAATAAAGAATTAGTATAAGTCACTAGTGAGCTAAAGTCTATAATTCACTAGTGAGCTAAAGGGTACTTTTAGCTCACTAGTGACTTATAGTACACTTTATATCCTCAAAATCTGATCAATTACTTCATTTAAAAAGTGCTTTCACAAAGACACCATTGCATATCGTTAGAGTCCTAATATTAGAAAAAATATGATATTGACTATCATCCAGCTGCTTTTCCATTAAATTATTATCAGCCAAATATCATGAAATGGCGCACAGTGCAGCAAGCTTATGGGACTATGGAACAAAGACACAACACAAGACATATCCGATGTGATATTTTTGTAAAGCTCTTTGCACGATATTTATAATGATGATATCATTTACATGGTGTTGCATTTTTAAAATATCATACTTTTTGTACTACCCTGTATATTTTGGGAATCTATGGAGAGCAACCTCAATAAACTGATATTTATTGTTAGTTTTATAGGATAAAAAAAAGAAAAGGATTAAGGATATTTTTAATTTATAACTGGACCTGTAGTATTTTACAATTAGTTTATACAAAAACTGCAAATAATTTTTATAATTAACCTCATCATTGGGATTTCGGAAACCGTAAGAGATACAGGATCGGTTAAATGGAGGCAAAGTTGCGCAATTTGATGCTCAATAAAATGCCGTTTTGCGTTTTAAAAATTCCGAGTACTTCCGAAGATATTCGAAAAAAACCGGAATTTTCAATTTTGGTTTCTATTGTTTCCTGGCTATATTTGTTAAGATAACTCAAAATGAAAAACACGTTTTCATGGCCACTTTTTCTGCTCTATAATTCAGTGTGATTAAATATTGAATCTGGACGTTTCGGCTTCTGGCGACCATCATCAACTTAATTTTTTTAAATACGGACCTGATATTTTTTTCAATTTAATTAAATCCTTTCATCACTCTTAAAACACTATATATCGCCACTTTGATATTTGCCGACGTTTCGTACAGAAAATTCCATCACCAGAATATTACATATTTATTTTACCATAATACGGCCCTGAACTACATTTTTAGGTAAGAAGGTAAAAAAGAATAAACTTATTACATATTCGTAATCTTTTTATTGCAACTCATTGATATCTAACAGCGGAAATTACTTTATTAACCGAAAATTTCATGAATATTAGACATAAGATACAAAAAGGTAGACAACAAATCAGCTTACATAAACAATTTGTAATACTATCTTGATGCCCATATTAAATATAAACATAATTTAATCACTATTATAGGTGTTCAAAGAGATAACCTTCCGCCTCAATGCATTTTCTTGCTTTGCTTTGTATTTTTAATACAGCTCGATTAATTGTTCTCGCAGGAATGGCAGCAACTTCCCTTATCAAATTTTGTCGTAGTACTTAAAGGTCGTGAGGTGCATTTTTAAATAAACGGTTCTTAAGATATCCCCAAAGGAAATAATCTAGGGGACTAAGATCTGGGCTCCTAGCGGGCCATCTTGCAAAACCATTTATTAGGAAATATATGGTAAAGGAATTGAGCTACTTCCTTCCATTGTGGGCAGGAGCTCCGTCTTGCTGCCACCATATTTCTTGAAATACTGCCAAAGGTTGATTATCTAGGGCGTCTAAGACATCATTTCTAATCAAATTTAGATATCGTTCGGAAGTTAAGGTCCCTTCGTAAACGAAAGGTCCAATAATTTTGTTCCTCCACATACCAATCCATACATTAAATGAAGTTCTCCCTTGAATTCGTACCTGCTGGTTAGTTTCTGTTAATAAAGTAATTTCCGCTGTTAGATATCAATGAGTTGCAATAAAACATTATGAATATGTAATAAGTTTATTCTTTTTTTTTACCTTTTTACCTAAAATGTAGTTCAGGGCCGTATTATGGTTAAATAAATATGCAATATTCTGGTGATGGAATTATCTGTACGAAACGTCAGCAAATATCAAAGTGGCGATATATAGTGTTTTAAGAGTGATGAAAGGATTTAATTAAATTGAAAAAATATCAGGTCCGTATTTAAAAAAATTAAGTTGATGATGGTCGCCAGAAGCCGAAACGTCAGATTCAATATTTAATCACACTGAATTATAGAGCAGAAAAAGTGGCCATGAAAACGTGTTTTTCATTTTGAGTTATCTTAACAAATATAGCCAGGAAACAATAGAAACCAAAATTGAAAATTCCGGTTTTTTTCGAATATCTTCGGAAGTACTCGGAATTTTTTAAAACGCAAAACGGCATTTTATTAAGCATCAAATTGCGCAACTTTGCCTCCATTTAACCGGATCCTGTATCTCTTACGGTTTCCGAAATCCCAATGATGAGCGTCACGTAGGGTGTTCGAAAAGTTTTGAGATATACGTACATTTATTTGATTTTTTCAAAATAATTTCCACCACATTACATACACTTTTTCGTTATAACCAACCAGTCACTGAAAATAGCTTTCCACTTTTCATTTGAAATTTCAGCGCATATTTATCCCAGACCTCCAGTAGCGCGTCTTTAGTTCTAAACTTTTGTCCTTTCAGTTGGCTCTTGACAAAAGGAAACAACCCAAAGTTACACGGCGCCAAGTCGGGGCTATAAGGCGGATGTTCCAAAAGTCTCAAGCCTGCATCTGTCAAAAATTGACTGGTAAGTTCAGCTCGATGAGGTGGGGCATTGTCATGATGAAGGTACCAGCCAGCAAGTTGCGAGTTTGGGCGAGTCACTCTGAACTTTTCTATAATTTTTGAAAGGCATACTGTAGTGTACCAGAGAGCATTGACGGACTTCTGTTTAGGAGTACAACACGTTCAATTATTCCTCTTGAACCAAAGAAAACAACTATCATTGTTTTTTTTACAGATCTTGATTTGCGAACTTCGGTCGGAGTTTCTTCACCTTCAAGAACCCATATCTTATTTTGTTGTTTAGTTGGGACGTCGTAATAATAAAGATAAGTTTCATCTCCCGTGACGATCGACACTATGTCTTTAGATTTACCCTCCTGGAATTTGGACATCATTTTTTACACCAATTCACTCTTTGTGTCTGCTGCTCGGGAGTTAACTTGTGTGGAACCCAAAGAGTACAAATTTTTCTAAAACTCGAGTGCTCATGTATGATCATGTGTAATGTTGCTAAACTAATGTTCAGTGTCTCTTCTAACTGTCGATAGGTAATTTGTCGGTTTGTTTCTGTAGCTTTTGGACGGCAGATATGTTTTTAGGGTAACTACTTCACACGGTCGACCTGAGCGTGAGGCGTCTTCAAGCGAAAACGAGCCCCGCTGAAATTGTTTGTACCATCTGTATATGGTCACACGAGATGGACAGTCATCACCAAGTATAGGCTTCATTTCTTCTAAACACTGTTCTTGAGATAACTCACGTGAAAAGTTGTATTTCAAAATTGCACGGTACTCGATAGTCGTCCACGACGCCATTGCGCTAAATCTCTGGACACGAACAGGCGCAAAACTGATAGTTTACTAATAACTATGTAGGACTACGACATGTCATGACATTTACAAACAAAAAACATTAATGTTACTTTCCTGCACCGTTTAGTTACAAAGTATCTCAAAACTTACTGAACACCCTACGTATACCACCTGCAGTTTCAACTATACTTTAAAAGCGATAAATTTTAATGCAGATAGGTGGACATGCAAATTCTATGATTTTTTGATAAGACTATTTGGTCTAGGTCCTATGCTAAAAAAAACGAAACTTAGGTTTTTGTCCACAGATCGCTGCACTGTGCGGTGTATCTCAAAAACTACGAAAATTACATTAAGTAAGTTATTAGTTAAAACAGTTACTCCCTAATATCATAAGGTGGTGCAAGTCAAGTATTTTTATTAAGAAAATGAAATCCATAAGAATACTTAAAATGATCTCTTGGAAAATGAAAAAAAAATAAATACTCCGCTTCCTGATATTTAGTGAGTTCGTTTATTACTAATCTGTTACCTCGAAACCCCCGACTGTCAAATTTTCCGTTCGTTTAGTACATCTGTAAGCTTGACTAGATCTGCTCTGTGTTCGTTAATTGAAGATCTGAATGCTCGGAGCTAGCTTGGATCGCCTCAAGTCAAATCGCCAAGCGGACAGATCTAAAAATTTTTATGTCAAAAATAGAAAACGCAAAATCGGGTACATTTATAGGTTGGAGAGCGAGAAATTTCAAAATATTGTCATTTTTTCAAAAAAGACATGGAATCAGAAGATTTAGTTGGTTGTTTACTGTATTCTTGTAAAATTTGCGAATTTGTTTGCATTAATCCCTAAGATATGACAGATCACGTAAACGGCCATTCATTCGCAAGTAGGTCGAACTGTCAGATGTTTTAGAACGCGTTCGGTAACTGCTATCAGCTCTGTTAGCTCCAAAGGGACGTGACTTTTTCTCTGCATCTGCTCGCTCTGCTAGCAATTTCTTAAACGAACTCACTTATACGACAAAATCTGTTAGAGTAGTGTTTATTTTATTTTTGTATTATTTTGTAGTTTTTCAAATTAGTTAAGCACTTTTTATTTTTAGGGATACTTAACAGGAACTCTGCTGTATTACGGATCTTATACAAATGAAACTATTAATAGAGATAGATTGCCATATAGCATGAGCCACGCATATTTTTTACTATGGTAGTGATTTATTTCGTTTCTTTTGCAGTTATTGGTATTAGGTTTGTTTTCTTTTTTTTTTTTGCTTATTTCTGCTTTTTGTTGTTTTTAGTTTAAGTAATTTACATGCATGTTTTAAATGTAAGACATAGAAATAATTTAATAAAAGTTTCCTTTTCTACAGTGTGTCCCAGGATACATAGGCATAGCCTGGTACCGTCAGAGGGGGCAGCTGTCCCCCCTCCTTGGATTTAAGAACTCCGCAATAAAAATATACAGGGTGTTTCTTAATACTCAATACTCAATTTATTCATGTTATCACAGAAATTGCTTACATACGTCATCATGATATAAAAATATATTCACCTAAATACTAACTATCATCTAGAACAATACCTAACAAACAATTAAAATTCATGTTGAATAAATTCTTCATGAGAATAAAATGTACAATTCAATAAAATGTCCTTAATCCTATTTTTAAAATCTCTCTCTGGCAACAGTCTTAAGTTGTCAGGCAGTCTATTAAAGAATTTAATTGCCCAATACCCTGGTCCGCTTTGACACCTTTTCAATCTCCAGTAGGCAGGCACAATATTGTGCTTATGTCTGGTGTTATGGCCGTGTACATCTTCGTGAACTGGGAAAGAGCCCATATTCCGTTTAATATAAAGAAGGTTTTCCAGAACGTACTGGCATGGAAATGTCAGTATCTTTAAAGACTTAAACGCTTCCCTACAGTCGTCCTGAAAGCCCAGCCCCGCCAGAACCCGCACTGCCTTCCTCTGCAGCCCAAACACTCGGTAGGCCTCAGCGGAGTGACCCCACGCCAAGACAGCATAGGAGAGGTGGGTATGAAATATTGAAAAGTAGGCTGTGCTAAGTGTGTCAGCCGATACACAGTCTTTAAGATTTCGAAGAACGAATAGATTCCTACTTAGTTTCTTGCACACTTGATCTACGTGTACTCCCCACTGGAGTTTGAGGTCTAAATAGACACCTAAAAACTTCAAGTCATCCTCCCGCTGTACCAGGTCTCCAGTATCTCTTAGCGAAAACACAACCCTCCTAGTCTTTGCCTGGTTCAAAAGCAACCGATTAGCACAGAACCACTCTAACTCCAGCAGACATGGACCCTGCCAGCGCAGCCTCCAGACTGTCTGCTGCAAATGACACTGTAGTGTCATCAGCAAAAAAGTGTATATTTTTCTTTTGAATTAATTGGTGGTAGGTCATTGATATAAATAAGGAAAAGAATAGGACCCAGCACTGATCCTTGTGGGATATTAATTGCGATAAAAAAATTAAAAGCGTATTTTTGAGCTTATTTTATGCAAAAGTTCGTATGAAAATGGTCCAGAAATGCATTTTGTGGGCGTTATACTAAAACACGTGTTTTTATCAATATCTTAAATATTTATTAACCGTTTTTAATAAAATTTAATAGTGATGTAGTATTAAAGAGCTAATTTACAACTAATTCGATTAAATTTATTAAGTCCGGTTCTCAAGCAGCACCTAAACGAATATTTCTGACAAGAAAATGTAACTATGCCAGTGACTTTCGTTAGGCATTTGTTAGGTTACTATATAATTTTAAGTAAATATTATAAACATAATTTTCCTTATGTTTATTGAATGGTTCAGAGATACTCAATTAAACAGATTTTTTTTCTCGAAAAATATGAAGGATATAAAAATATCAAGTTGCAAAAAGCTGAATTTTTATTATTATTATTATTATTATTTTAAAAGATATTTATAAATCGCACAAAAACTAGAACATACAGTTTTTATTATTAATTATCGTTATTATTATTAATCGTTAAATTTTAAATATGGCACCCAAGTTGAAATTCAAAACATTAATTTTTTGAAAGAAGAAGTATGAAAATATCACATGTAAGGTGTCATTCTATTCAGAATATCATTTACAATTAAAATAAAATCAAATATATATCGATAGTGCTATTTAAAATTAAAAAACTAGCAGTATTTTCCGGATAAACTGCAAGCGATAGAAAATAAGTGAATACGAGTAGATCAACTAATGAACACATGTGTCAAACATATCACGGTTCGGGTTAACAAGAGGACAAATAACCCAAAAATTTTATTTTTCGAAAAAAGTTATTCTTTCTGCTTGTAATAAAAATAAGGATTCACCAAAAAAAAGGTTGATTTTGTATACAAGGCCCGCGAAAACTTAAAAATCCGTATTTTTCTAAGAGTAAACTACTTTCATTTTTAAACCAAATATCATTTAGAAAATTTATTTAGCATAGCATTTTGAATGACTTTGTTAATGTTACAGGGGTATCAAAATTTTTCATGACACTAATTTGGAGTTATCAAAAATAAATTATTTTAACCTTTTATTATAAATTGAACCCTAAAATTCTCAAAATTTATTTTTGAAACACCTGCTTTCTCCAAATGTCTACACTACACAATTTTTCAGCTATAAACCAATAGGTTTTACGCGTTTTTGCCAAATTATGGAGTTCAAGAAAATTTTGTATTATTATTTTTATACAATTCAAACATTATTCTAAATACATTTTCCTTATGACATTTTGTCTAAAAATAAAAAATAATGGTAGTGTACTCTCGGGGAAAAATCGTGTTTTTAAAGTTTTTGCGAACCCCTGTATACAAAATCAACATTTTCTCTTCGTGTATCCTATTTTTTTACAAGCAAAAATTTGTATAAAAAATTATTTTTTTCGAAAATGAGATTTTTGGTCCATTTGTCATCTTGTAAACCCCATCCGTGGACAGTCTGTATACAAAATTTAATTTTTACTAAAAAGTAAAAAATATTTACCGAGGAACCAGCTTTGAGAAACACCCGGTATATTATTAGTTCTCTTCTATCTGCCTCCCCCTAAACAAAATCCTGTCTACGCCCATGCCAGAATAGGTGTTACAAGACCAAAATTTTTAAACGTCCTTTTGGGAAAACTGGTCGCATGGTCCAAACCTGATAAATACAAAATTGTACTCCGATTGGTAATATACAGGGCGAATTATAACTAAAAACATAAAAAGTGGCCAAGAGTAAAGTGCCTTTATTTTTAAAAATAGGACAAAATTGTAAAAGTAGGTGTATAAAATTAAATTTTATGTCAAAATTTAAAGTTAAAGGATTAAAGTAAAAAATTTTTTACCTTATGCATTAACAGTTTTTAAAATACTTGATGTAAGAGAGTGAATTAAAAAAGATTAAATTTTCTTTTAAATTTTGATCTCTCCCCTCTTGCTGGTTGTTTAGGTTGTGATGGGTCATGTAAAAAATTGATAATTACGATTTTTTTTTTACTTTTATGCTTTAACTTTAAATTTTGACATAAAATGAATTCTCCACAACATTTATTTATACAATTTTGCTCTATTTTTAAAAATAAAAATAGTCAGCTCCTGGGCATTTTTCATATATTTAATTATAACGTCCTGTATAATACCAATTGGAGTTAAATTTTGTATTTAATAGTTTTAAACCATGTGACCAGTTCTCCCAAAATTTCGTTTTAAAATTTAAAACTTGTTGGTTAATTTGTCCTCTTTTAACACCTATCCTGGGACACACTGTATATACACGTCATGCCATTTCAAAACGTTTAATGCTGAGTTGTTGGCAATGCGTGGAAAGGAGACGGGCTGAAGCAACAACAAAGCGAGCCCGATTAGTCATCCTATCCGGAATGTTTACATTTAAACAAAATATTATTTGGCTTTTCTCCAGAATAAAATTTAAAAGTTTATTTAACATTTTAAGAAAATTAAAACTTTTATACATTATGAAGAAACAATTCTGCTCTTACATAATATAATAAAAGTTATTACTGCTTTAAAAGAAATAAAATAATGAAATATTCAATATTAAGTTACTTACAATACAAAGCTTTCAATCTATAAACAAAGGTTCATTGGCACTCGGTTGAAATCATTTTAATGCAATAAAATAAAATCTTAACAAGACGCCAGACGTATGAAAGTTTTAATTTTCTTAAAATGTTAAATAAACTTTTAAATTTTATTCTGGAGAAAAGCCAAATAATATTTTGTTTAAATTTAATCTCCCAGAAAACAAATAAAACATAAAAAATTTTTTACATTATTTGTCTAATCTCTACATGCTTGTGTTCAACACACTGAAAGTCAATTTTAACGTATATAGTTGTCACGACGGATATATATTTAGAACAATTGTTTCAAAACTAAAAATATCCTGCCTTACTTAGATTTTGTGTTTTAGTGCTGCGAAATCTTATAAGCGAAGTTTCATAGAGACAGAAGGTGGTCTCAAAAATGTTTTTGCCAACAAAATATTTTGTGGATGGGACTACAACATTGCTACAAAAGAAGCTGCCGTACTTAAATCAAGTGCTATTTTTAATGAAATTAAGGTAAAGAACAAAAATTTGAATATTCACAAGTCAAAATAAAACCCATTCTTTAAAGGAACTATAATATAATGGGTTTCTTACACAATTTAATTTAATTTAATAAATAATAGTTTAAAAAACTAAAAAAACACGCTTTTATATGCAACCTAACTAAAAATTAGAAAATAATTTTTCATTACAAAGAGTTTGTCACTTCAGAGTAAAAAGCGTGGGGTGCATTTTACTATTTTTTCATAACTTTTCCCTCATAGATATTTTCAAATAGAATAATTATAACATTTAATATATTAAGCACCCCACGCTTTTATTCTGAAGTGACAAACTCTTTGTAATGAAAAATTATTTTCTAATTTTTAGTTCGGTTGCATATAAAAGCGTGTTTTTAGTTTTTTAAAAATAAATGCTGCAGTTTATTCAATAAAAAATTCCTTCGTCATTTTGTCAAGAGACACAGAGGATCTGTAAAGGAATTTATTTATCCTGGCGGTCCTAATCAGGATAACGGGATACTGTTTTTAAATTATTGCATTGTCATCGGTCCTTGATACATGTACAAAGTTTCAAAGAAATTGAATTGCTGGAAGTTGGTAAAAATTAGACTCAAAGATTCCGTTACATAGATAGATAGATAGATAGTTACAACCCAAGCTAATAAAAGCGTGTTAATAAGACCTAAAATTTCTTCCTTTGCTTAATAATGAACTATCGCCAAAATACAGGGTGTTACAAATTCTAGGGACATCATTAGGATCCCGGAAATGGTGGTTACAGGGTTGGTTAAGTTGGGGCAAAGTTTTGCATTTAAATGCTTAACAATATTCCGTTTTAAAATTTTTAATATTTGCAGCCGTTCCGGAATTATCCGAAAGAACCAGAAATTTTGCGAAACAGTTTTTATTTTTTTCTCAGTTTGTTTAAAGAAATATTATAAAACAAACGACACATTATTACCACTCTTTCTGGTCAATAAAATGATTACATTTGGGACCCGACGTTTCGTCTTTAAGCCACCATCAACTTTTTTTTTTTTAAAGGCGGAATATTTGATATTAAACTTAATAAATTTGTAAAGAATTTATGGTTTCGTCCGTTACTTTGTGACCGTACATTTTAAAATAATAAAATAAAACAAAAAAATATACTTTGTTCATAGTCACTTTAATTGAATATTTAGCCGTGACAGCTGTTTCGTAGTACAACTTAGTACAAGTTTTTGAAAATGTAGTTTTTGAAAATGTAGTTGTACTACGAAACAGCTGTCAAGCTAAATATTCAATTAAAGCTGACTATGAACAAAGTATATTTTGTTTTATTTTATTAATAAATTTGTATTTTAATTATATATCCAACTACATTACACTTTACATTTATACAATTTAACTCTAAACGATTATAGAAAATTTCCATTTGAAAGTAATTATGCAACCATTTTTTTCTATTACTACTCACAATTATTCTTTTTATTCACTTATTTATTTACAAATTCATCTAATAAGGTACAAAAATGAGTGTGAATTTACTTACATATATTTGCATATTCGTAATAAAATAAAGCATTTAATTCAATCAAACATCATATCAACTTTATCGTAGCCTGACACAAAAAAATTGATGCAAACTTACTTGCGAACGGACATTTCCCTTAACGTTTGGTATAAAATCGTAATTTTTAATGGAAAAATCGTGAATGATGATTTTTTCATTTTGAAATGTCGCATAAAATACTTGTAATATGTGATTGGATTCAGAATTACCACACGAGTTTATTATGTTTTTAAACCAAGTATTCCACTTAATAGAGAATTATTGCAAGTTGCCTTATTAAGCTCTGGGTATTATTAATACCGGCCTTATTTAAATAGTGCTTGTACCCATAATTTAGAGTTATTGCAAATCATGTACTTACCATTAACCTAAAAAAGGAAAACAAATTTCGTTGTTTTTCTTTATTGTTTTTGTGTTGTAGGTTTTTTTAACACAATAACAGAAATACATATGAAAAAGCAAGGTCTTAAGTATTTTTACTTCTAAAAACTTTTAGATTTTGTGATTGGCAGCCGTTTGGTTAGACGAACAGTTCCAAAGTTAAAATAGGGCCACCGACATAAATAAAACCGGACACTATACTTATTAAGGGAGTCCTTATCCTACCATGCATCTGCGCAAGCTCAGATGTCAAAATAAGGCCGGTATTATTAGTGCCTGGCCTTATTTTACTGTGCAATATTTCTCTATTAAAAAAAAACCAAAGATAATGATGGAGCCTCAAAGACGGAACGTCGGATCTTCAATTTAATGAAACCCATTTATAAAACAGAAAAAGTAGCAATGATAATGCGTCGTTTGTGTATTAAAAGATCTCTTTAAATAAACTGAAAAAAACTTGCACACGTGTACACTTTTGTGGCGCAACTTCTTATAGCGGGATAATAAATATACTTTATGTTTACACAAGCATGCTGAGCGTAGACATAATGTTTATTTATTATCCCGCTATAGAACATTGCGCCACAAAAGTGTACATGTGTGCGAGTACCTTTAGGCATAAAAATGCGCAACTTTGCGCAACCGTATCTCTTACCGTCCCGAGATCCTAATGGTGCACTCGAATTTGAGAGAGCCTTACTTATTTACTGTTAACTTTTTTAAGGAATTGTTGTCTGATTTTGCATGGAAAAATAAGAAAAGCTCGTTTAGCCTGAGAGTGCAGACTCTGGTTGTCCAAATTTTCATGAACCTTTTGGTGTTGCTACTCATGGGAATAACAGGATATGCTATTTGGTACTTTTTACATAATGTTCCAGCCGAGGGTGGTAGTCGTATCATCATAGCTCCCGTATTTATCAATGGCGTTATGACGTTTTTGCCCATGTTCCTAAGTTTTCTAGTTAAGTAAGTATAACAAAAAACAGCTGGTAAATTTGAAAATAAATAAACACAGGTATTGTTTAACAAAAATCAATTGGTAATGATTTTATAGAATTTTTGGATACAGGGTTTTTTCTGGAAAGGTATGTTGAAAGTTGTTGAAAGTAATGGAAAAATTAATTAATTCACAAATTCTTAAGTACTTAGAAAAACACAAAATTTTGCACGACAGGCAGTATAGATTTCGCCACAAAAGATCTACAGCAGATCTTCTTTCCTTCGTTTTACACTGCTGGAATAAGTCTCTTGAGTTTCTAGGTGAGTCCCAGATCGTTACTCTTGATATATCCAAAGCTTTTGACCAGGTTTGGCATACCGCACTTCTTAATAAACTTCCCTCCTATGGTCTTTCAACTAAACTCTGTACTTGGCTCTCTAGTTATCTAACTGATCGTCGTATATCAGTTATTGTGGACGGCCATTCTTCAAGCTTTCACCAAGTAAATGCTGAAGTCCCTCAGGGCTCAGTTATGGCACCAACATTGTTCCTTCTTCACATCAACGACCTTCTCTCGTCCACAACTAATTCCATTCATAGTTTCGCCGACGATAGTATCCTTCACTCCAATTTTCAGGTTCCCAAACCCATCACTAAACCTGACTTGGAAAACAAACGCAGAGCGATGCAGATATCTCTTTTGCAGGATCTTAATTTAATATTGGATTCGAGCGCCAAAAATCTCGTTCCTTTTAATGCATCCAAAACACAATCATGTTCCTTGTCGCGAAAAGAATCATCAAATACTCATCCTCTACTTATGAGCGGCCAAGTTTTACAGAGCAAAGACCTCTTCAATCTTGTTGGCGTCACATTAGAAAGTAACCTTAGCTGGCATAAACACATTGTATCTATAGCCACGGCAGGATTTCTCTTTCGAGCCAAAAGTATTTCTCCCTTCTAATTTATACACTTTATATGTGTCCCCAATTCGACCTCCCTTGGAATATTGTTCTCATATCCGGGGCATGGCGTACCCACAACCCTAAGCATTCTTGATTCTATTCAAAGAAGAGCTATTCGTCTCATTAATGATCCTTCACTTACAGAAAAGCTTCCCTCTCTTGCCCATCGTCGGGCTGTGGGGGATTTATCGCTTTTTATAGGTACTTCCAATGGCTTCTGCTCTGAAGAATTTTCCAGTATAGTTCCTCCACCTTACGGTTCCCAACATAGAGAAACTCGTGGTTCCGCGCGTATGCATCCCTATACGGTCCAACTGGACAGGCCCCGAACTTCCCACTTTGTTCGTTCTTTTAGAGTTTCTCAGATTGTGGAACCTGCTGCCCGCGGAGGTCTTTCCTTCCCCCCAAATCTTCAGAGTCCTGTTGTCAACAAACTCCCTCTTACCTTCACTTAAGACACCCACGGTACGTTAGTATTTTTTTAGGGCTTTTAGCCTTCCGTGGTTTGTCCAAAAATAAAAAAAGAATTTAAAAATAGTTTTTATTTTAGAAAACGCAGTTGCATACCATTTTTTTTTTATATTTACCTTTAAACCTCTTTGGACGACACTGGTAATTTTTTTTCTTGTATGCCAAAAATGACTTCTGGTGCAAAGGGGTGCGTCTACCAGATTTTTTAAAAATATCTCAATGGGTATAAAATTTATTATAAAAACAATATATTTTTTTATTATTTTTAACACCTCGTGGTTCAATAATTAAGACGTTTAGAACATATGTTTGTATGAAGTTTTTCCCAATTTTCATTATAAAAACCCTTAAAGTTTGTCGGTTGAGTTACTTGACACCTCTGTATATTGATAAAGAAGTTAGACGAAAAAAAGTGTCCTTTATAAAAAGTCCTGCTTGATGAGAAACATACATTTCATAAAAATATGCTGAAGGTTAGATGTACAGGGTGGCTTAAAATGACTTGTTTCCAAATTAAAATAAGGGTTATTTCCTATTAACTTTAAAGGGTGATTTCTTATCTCTTTTTATAAAGAAAAGTGTCTACAAAAATATGTCCGAGTTGCTTCGTTTCTGAGATACAGGGCGTTAAATATTTTTTTAAAGTTCTGTTTGTTTTTAAATATCTGAAATACGAAGCCAGATACAAAAAATATACTTCACTAAAAGTTTCATTTTTAGTTGCTTTAAAGGAAAAAATATAAAACTACATAAAAAGCCAGTGACGTACAGTGGGCACAACAGCCAATATTATTGAGAAAAAATGTACGCCACTGGCTTTTCATGCAGTTTTTATATTTTTTTCCTTTTAAAGCAACTAAAAATACAACTTTTGTGTGGTACATTTTTTGTATCTGGCTTCGTATTTAAGATACCGTAGTTAGGAAATAACCCTTATTTAAATTTGGAAACAAGTCATTTTTAAGCCACCCTGTACATCCAACTTTCAAATATTTTTATGGAAATGTATTTTCTCATCAAGCAGGACTTTTTATAAATAATAACTTTTTTCGTAAAATTAATAATAAAAAGTTTCCCATTTGTTAAGACAGTTATAGTAATGATTATTTTTTTAGGTATGAGGACTATAAAAACCCTAAAGTGGCATTATATTTAACATTGGCCAGAACATTTGTGCTAGGGGTGTTACTATTACTGTACTAGTTATATATTGGCTAAAAAATAATAGTGTAAGTATCTGAATTTAATAGAGACAAATAAAATTAAATATTAAATTGGTGTTATACACCTTTAGCTATACTATAGCTACTTATTACTATTCTAAAAGTCAATTTACTTTGGTAAGAAAAATATATTATTAGAATACATACATTGTAATATACATAAGATTAGTTTTATTTATTTATTTTTTTTTTGGCTCTACCACATCATAATAATTTATGTGTAGATTATTTCAGAGGCGGTGAATTTTTCATCATACCTTGTTGTTTTTTATACCGGCTAAACCAATAGAGAGAAAAATTACGTCACTCATTTTTAATAATCATCATATTTCATGAATTTGTATGTAAAAAGTTGAGTAAATAGAATAGTAATAAGTGTTTATTAACCTATATTATTTCGAACTAACCGACTATCCAGACCTATTTTGCTTTACTGTGAACTTGTGCTTAACCTGCAACACTATGAACGCAAATTATTCGTGCAGCTTAAATAAAATTAAAAAGTCAAAATTTTTCTTTGGTTTAATATATGTTACAATACACGACCTGCCCTAATCTGGATTTGAGGTCCAGGTAATTTGACAGAAACATTTACCACCTCGGAAACAATCTATAACATATTTCTTTAATTAATAATATATGTGACAGCTGTTTCATAGTACAACTACATTTTGAAACATTGTAATCTAATAATAATAATATATTTATAAAATTTAAAAAAGTTTATTATATACCTAGGGAGAGAAGTGAGCTATTATTGACCGAGCAATTCTATATCCTGAGGCGCGTAGCGCCGGGGTATATAATGTTCGAGGTCAAAGTCGGTCTATATAAGGTCACGACATTCGGCCATATTGCTTTGACGTGTTATGACGTCACATCTCCCATTTTTCGGTCATGTTGTTCAGTGCCGGAGATATTAAGTTTTTTGTATTAGTAGAACAACCGTTTACACAAAAGTTTTATAATTATTATTAAGTTGTAAATTCTTTTACTTTAAATAAAAAACATTTGGAATTACATCTTTCAACAAATATAACTTCCAAAACAATGCAAAATGAAATGCGCAAATTTTAGACGCCACTGGATTGATCATCAGCTTCGATTTTACCCAGTCTTGCCAACTTTTCTCCGTGAAGCGCCCTTCCTTGCGTCCCCGACCTCGAACCGCCTAAAAGTTGAGGAATATGTCACTAACCTTATAAATATAAACTAACCTTGGTTCGAGGTAAAGAATAGCTTTCTCACCCGAGGTATATATATAGTATATTACATTACAAGTGTGGAAAATGACTAATTTCACACGAGTGGGAATATTGTAGCACGAGGCGTTAGCCGAGTGCGACAAACCCACGAGTGTAAGAAAGTCATTTTCACACGAGTACTGTACACTATTTTTCCTACGACCACAAATTATTCACCAAAAAATAAATAAATTAAAGTTTGTCTGTTCAGAAAAAATAAAAAACAATTGAGAACTTTGCAACACTAGGGTGATATTTACTTTGCAACACTAGTGTGATATATACTTTTCCTCACTGCTATATTATACTGTTTTGACAATATTTTTACATCGAAAATCACCTACCTAGAAGCATTATATAACTTTTATCATTTTGGAATTTAAAAAAGGCCCTCACTTAATAAAAATTGTATGGTTTTGTTAGGTAATAACGCTAATAGTTTAATACGGTTTTCTGCTATTATAAGGGTTTTTTAAAAATTATCGATTCTTACATATTTTAGACACTCTTCTAAATAAAACGTAAGTGGTGCATATCAAAATATTCCGTTTTTTAAAAAATATCAGTAAATAAACTTACGGGATCGGGGAGTGAAAAGGGGTGCTGGGTGGGGTAAAATTGGTAAAACGAGTTAATGAAACTGAACATCACATGTAAAACTAAGTAAAAATAACAGTTTTTCCTCATATTTTTAAGAAAAAATATGTATTATTGTTGTGCTAACAATAAAAAGCCATTAATGCACTTTTAAGAACTATATTTCATAAAAGTAAACTATTCAAAAATACACAAAAGTACAATTTAGCCATCTTAACAGAACTGTACCACCACGGCTAATCACCGCGCCAATAGTCGAATGCCTGAGTCACTAGATTTATTAATTTATGACAATCATGCTTAGGCAACCAACTATACATTATAATACAAAATATAATAAATATAAAAATTGTAAATGCACAACACTGTGCCAGTCAGTGAAAGTTGTTTTTGTGGTTATGTATATTTTTGTTTATGTTTTTATTTTTTCGTAAATTTTAATAAATATAAAATAAGATGATTTTCGCTAATTTGGGTTCTACCGTTTAAGGTAAATAAAAAGTTTTTTTACTGTCACTACAATAAATATGTCACTTGCAAAACCAATAGCAGTTTTTAGAATGACATCATAATATGTATCACACCAGTGTTGTAAAGTACTTTGCAACACTAGTGCTGTAAAGTACTTTGCAACACTAGTGTGATATAACGCATTTTCTATGCATGAAATCAGTGTGCTATTTGCTATTTTCACAAGTGGTCGTAGGAAAAAAATGTTTTCACTGCTATTTGATATATTTACAATTTTAATTTTGGCATTAGTAATTTCCTAACAATTTGTTGAATGTATCGAGATATCAAGTACAGCTGGAGCGTGTTTCTAATCAGATTGGCTTTGTTTATGTAAAAATTTGGCATGTGTCAAATTTTGTTATGAGAATTATTCTTATTATTGACCTAGGTTTTTTTTATTATTATTATTATTTACCTAGATTAAGAAATAATTATTCTCGTAAGAGAAATGGAATAAAGAATAGCAATTTCTCAGGTTAGCAGTGAAAAAAAAATACTTATTTTAGTTGTTGAATATTATTTTTTTTTAGAATTCGGCATGTTGGGAAACTTCACTCGCGCAAGAAATGTACAGGATGATTATTTTTGACTTTTTTATTTCTGTTGTATTTGTAGCCATATTAGACATTTGTTTATCTGGAATTTATAGGTAAGTATTATCAACGATTCATTCACACTATTGATTTTTGGTATTATGTAGTTTTATACAGGATATTCCATCGGGATATTTACTTATTAATAGTGTACCGAGAATAAATAGATTCCTTACGCAAAAATATTAAGGATTTAACCAAACATACCAATGTAAAAAAATAAAAAAATGAATAAAAAAGATATCTTTTTTGATACATTTTGAAATTGTAATTAAACTCGTCTGTAGACCTTACCATAAGAACTGTCACTTTTTTCCCAATAAAACAATATTCTATTTTAGGTTAAGAAAAGATACCCACTTGGAATTCGACATAGCTTGGAATACAATGCAGATAATATACAATCAAACTTTATTTTGGGTAGGTCTGGTAGTCTCGCCATTACTACCAGTTGTAGTGGTTGTAAAACTATTTCTTACATGGTATATTCGGCAATGCGTTGTATTATACCTATGTAAACCATCTGCAAAATCGTGGAGAGCCACTGAAACGTCAACTTGGTTTTTGGTGATGACATTTTTGAGTTTGTTGTGCATTGGAGGATTACTTGGATATATTATAACAGAGTAGGTATTAAAAAACTTTGATAAAATATTTTATAATGGAAATTTCTATAGACCACTAAATATTTTAATGATTTAGCTGACATTTCCGGTTAAACGGGAAGTGTAAGAAAACAAATAAATAAATTAACCAACCCTCATTTATGTCAAATATTGATATACCAAATTTCGTATCTCTATCTTAAAAGGTAAAAAAGTTATGGGGGAAACCACCTTTGAGAAACACCCGGTATATTGGTTAATATTTAGATTTTTTTATATAAAAATAAGGAGAGTTTCTTTAGCGATTCTTATAAAAAAAAGCTTTTTAATATATTATAGATTTATGAAGAATTTATGATAAAAACAAAATTTTAATTTCGAATATGGGACAACTTTGTTATTTTAAACGGAACATCCTTTAAATTTTTCAATGTTCGTAAAAGTTAATCTTTTTTCCCTTTAAATAAGTTATATATTTAAAAATACTCAACGGTTTTATTGTACTAAAAGCTAAAAAATAATTCGGTAAGTCCTAGCTACAAAATCGCACCAATCTTCTCATCAATCTGGGGTATTGATCGGACAAATAATAAAACCGTTGAGCGCAGCACATCCTCATAAAATATTATGATAGAAATTTCAAGTGCCCAACGATTTTATTATTTGTCTAATCAATACTTTAGATTGATGAGAAGATTGGTGCGATCTGGAAGCTGGAAAGCTGCACGTGTGCAACCTATTCCCAAGAAAGGATCTAAATCTCTTCCATCTAACTACAGACCAATTTCAATTCTCCCAGTTCTTTGCAAAGTAATGGAAAAACTAATTAATTCACAAATTCTTAAGTACTTAGAAAAACACAAAATTTTGCATGACAGGCAGTATGGATTTCGCCACAAAAGATCTACAGCAGATCTTCTTTCCTTCGTATCACACTGCTGGAATAAGTCTCTTGAGTTTCTAGGTGAGTCCCAGATCGTTGCTCTTGATATATCCAAAGCTTTTGACCAGGTCTGGCATGCCGCACTTCTTAATAAACTTCCCTCCTATGGTCTTTCAACTAAACTCTGTACTTGGCTCTCTAGTTATCTATCTGATCGTCGTTTATTAGTTATTGTGGACGGCCATTCTTCAAGCTTTCACCAAGTAAATGCTGGAGTCCCTCAGGGCTCAGTTCTGGCACCAACATTGTTTCTTCTTCACATCAACGACCTTCTCTCGTCCACAACTAATTCCATTCATAGTTTCGCCGACGATAGTACCCTTCACTCCAGTTTTCGGGTTCCTAAACCCATTACTAAACCTGACTTGGAAAACAAACGCAGAGCGATGCAGATATCTCTTTCGCAGGATCTTAATTTAATATTGGATTGGGGCGCTAAAAATCTCGTCCATTTTAATGCATCCAAAACACAATCATGTTCCTTGTCGCGAAAAGAGTCATCAAATACTCATCCTATACTTATGAGCGGCCAAGTTTTACAGAGCAAAGACACCTTTAATCTTGTGGGCGTCACATTTGAAAGTAACCTTAACTGGCATAAACACATTGTATCTATAGCCACGGCAGCTTCAAAAAGCTTGGATTTCTCTTTCGAGCCAAAAAGTATTTTTCCCTTCTAATTTATACACTTTGTATGTGTCCCAAATCCGACCTCCCTTGGAATATTGTTCTCATATCTGGGGCATGGCGTCCCCCACAACCCTAACCATTCTTGATTCTATTCAAAGAAGAGCTATTCGTCTCATTAATGATCCTTCACTTACAGAAAGGCTTCCCTCTCTTGCACATCGTCGGGCTGTGGGGGATTTATCGCTTTTTATAGGTACTTCCATGGCTTCTGCTCTGAAGAATTGTCCAGTATAGTTCCTCCACTTACGGTTCCCAACAGAGAAACTCGTGGTTCCGCGCGTATGCATCCCTATACGGTCCAACTGGACAGGCCCCGAACTTCCCACTTTGTTCGTTCTTTTTATTCCTAGAGTTTCTAGGTTGTGGAACCTGCTGCCCGCGGAGGTCTTTCCTTCCCCCAAATCTTCAAGTATTTAAGTCCCGTGTCAACAAACTCCCTCTTACCTCGCTTAAGACACCCACGGTACGTTAGTATTTAGGCTTTTAGCCTTCGTGGTTTGTCCAAAGATAAAAAAAAAAAAAAAAAAAAAAGATCTGGTAGCAAAACCGTTAAACATATTTTCTTTATAAATAATGAAATTTTTTAGCATTCCAGTGTCAAATGCATGTGGACCCTTTACAAACTATGAATACACATATGAAATTGTAACTCTGGGAATCTTTCAGCTCCGTTCACACAATACCGTTTGGACTATATTATTATAATGTTACCAAACCTGGATGCATAGCACTGATACTAATAGCTTTATGGTAAGTTCTTGGTAACAGGAAGGAAAATATACAGGGTGATTCAAAAATTGATCACGAAACTTAAGGGGGTGATTCTACTTGACCAAATAAGGGTAGAGGTTCATATAAATTTTTTTCAAAATGTCATTCGTCTTCGAGCCATCAAAGTTCAATTTTTATTTTGGTTTTTTCGCCATATTGCATTTATTTTTAACTAATCCAGTTAATATTTGGCACACAAATAAGAGCTTTGCAGATTCGAAAATTTTAAGATAAAAGTACTTTTTAAATACCGCCAGAGGGCACTTTACCTAAAACTTAAAATTTATTTACATAACTTATTTATTTTTGAACAGATATCGCAAAGCTGGGGCTATTTTATAGACAATCTTAAAAAATAAGGTAATCTTTATTAAAGTCGATAAACCTCGCCGCTTAGGCATCAATAGACATCAAAGTTCTTCATCACTCTCAATCAAATTACCTACCTACATACAATGTGTCCACTAACTCAACCAACAATCTTAACCAAACGATTCTACAACAAAAATAAGAAAAAACTTCATATTAACATATGTCCTAAACGTCTTAGTTTTTGAACTACGGGGTGTTAAAAATTTAAAGAAAGAATATTTTTTTATATATTTAACACACCGTAGTTCAAAAACTAAGACGTTTAAAACATATGTTTATATGAAAGTTTTTTCTTATTTTCTGTTGTAGAATCGCCCGCAAAGTTTATCGGTTAAGTTACTGGACACCCTATATGTATGTAGGTAATTTGTTTGAAATTAATGAAAACTTTGATGTCTGTTGCTGCCTAAACGGTGAGGTTTATCGACTTTAATAAAGAGTACCTTATTTTTTAAGTTTTTGATTGTGTATAAAATGGCGCCCCCAGCTTTGCGATATCTGTCAAAATAAAAGTTATGATGTAAATAAATTTTAAATTTTAGGTAAAGTGCTCCTCTGGCGGTATTTAAAAAAGTACTTTTGTCTTAAAATTTTAGAATCTGCAAAGCTTGATTTGTGTGCCAAATATCAACTGGATTGGTTAAAAAATAAATGGAATATGGCGAAAAAACCAAAATAAAATTGAACTTTTGACGGACTGTAACTCGAAAACGAATGACATTTTGAAAAACATTATATGAAGCTCTACCCTTATTTTGTCAAGTAGAATCACTCCCTTAAGTTTCGTAATCGATTTTTGAATCACCCATGTATATTCTAATAATGTTCCAAACATTACCTCATAAGTTTTCAAAAGCTTTTGAAATCTTAAATCTTGAAATCTAAAAATTGATTATTATTCCGTTGGTTTGGAAGTTTGTATAGGGTTTTCCATTTTGCGGAGGTATCTCAGTTTTAAGTAAAGATAGAACCTTGCCGTTTTCTGCTTACCTAAGCGTTTATTTTACAACTCTGTTTTTGGTATCTTTCGTTTCACAAAAATAGTTCATGCATCCAAATCACAATCATGTTCTTTGTCGCGAAAAGAGTTATCAAATATTTATCCTCTACTTATGAGCGGTCAAGTTTTGCACAGAGCAAAGACACCTTTAATCTTGTCACATTTGGAAGTAACATTAACTGGCATAAACACATTGTATCTATAGCCATGGCAGCTTCAAAAAAGCTTGGATTTCTCTTTCGAGCCAAAAAGTATTTTTCCCCTTCTAATTTATAAACTTTATATGTGTCCCAAATCCAACCTCCCTTTGGCCTTCCCCACAACCCTAAGCATTTTTGACTCCATCCAAAGAAGAGCTATTCGTCTAATTAATGATCCTTCACTTATAGAAAACTTCCCTTTCTTGCCCATCGTCGGGCTGTGGGGGATTTATCGCTTTTTATAGGTACTTCCATAGCTTCTGCTCTGAAGAATTGTCCAGTATAGTTCCTTCACTCACTGTTCCCAACAGAGAAACTCGTGGTGCCGCGCGTATGCATCCCTATGCGGTCTAATTGGACAGGCCCCGAACTTCTCACTTTCGTTCATTCTTTTATCCGTAGAGTTTCTAGATTGTGGAACCTGCTGCCCGCGTAGGTTTTTCCTTCCCCCCAAATATTCAAGTATTTAAGTCCCGTGTCAACAAACTCCCTCTTACCTTGCTTAAGACACCCACGGTACGTTAGTATGTAGGCTTTTAGCCTTCGTGGTTTGTCCAAAGATAAAAAAAAAGTTTTGAAACTTAGATTTTTTCTGGGAGGGGTAATCTAAACAATAATTTTTTTCAACTAATATCAACGGTACGTTAGTAATTATGCTTTTAGCCTTCGTTGTTTGTCCAAAAATAAAAAAAAATCGCAAGGTTTTACTTTGATACTCCTCAATTGCAACCAAAATGAGTCACCCTGTTCTTAACATTAAGACATTTGTTAAATTCTCATTTTTAAAATTAAATAGAAATTTTACTTATTTTCAGTTCAAGAGTTTACTACTTACGAGCTAAAGCTAATGCTCAGAAGGAAATTGTAGAGCAGTGTAGAGATATGTTACTATGGTCCGCTAAAGACAAGGAATATTATTATGGTTTGATTTCTCAGGCTACCAAAGGGCGTAAGTTTAAATTTTGGATACAACATTGTCAGAAAAATTGTAGAGTGAAAGTTCTAAGTGATCAAAGTCGGTCTATATAGGGTCGTGACATTCGGCCATATTGCTTTGACGTGTTATGAAGTCACATCTCCCATTTTTCGGCCTTGTTGTTCAGTGCCGGAGATATACAGATTATTGTATTAGTAGAACAACCGTTTACACAACAGTTTTTAATTATTATTAAGTTGTAAATTCTTTTACTTTCAATAAAAAACATTTGGAATTACATCTTTCAACAAATATCACTTCCAAAACAATGCAAAATGAAATGCACAAAATCTAGACGCCACTGGATTGATCTTCAGCTTTGATTTTTACCCAGTCTTGCCAACTTTTCTCCGTGGAGTGCCCTTCCCTTGCTTCCCGACCTCGAACCGCCTAAAATTTGAGAATGTGTCGTAACCTTATAAAAAGAATGACTTTTGCATATATACCAATGTGTGCAAATAAATTGGAGCATGTAAACGAAAATCGTTTACTTGCGCAAGCAAAAGTTTGGCTTGTGTAAAATCTGAATGGTCAGATAATTTGCATGTGGTTGGTGCAAAGGCATGAACGTGTAAACGACATTCAAATTTAAGACATGTATGTATGTATTGGCGTGAATGTGGCTTTAATTTATTGTTTTCTGTTTGATGGGTCTTTAATATTATTTGTTTTTTTTTGTTGTTGTAATAATAATGTCAGTGAAAAAAAACATTTTTTTTTGGAATTTATTAAGCTCTATTCTATTATAAAATTAATATGAAAGTGGTTCTTTGTTCAATCCAACTCTTCTGCGATATTCTAGGTTTTTTATCTTTCACTGCTTTTAATTTTGTAATTAAACAAACACCAGCTAATACTAACAATTCATTAACAAATTATTCACACAACGTTTCGGGCAGTCCTATCTCTGTCCGTTTTCAAATGTAAACAGTAAAACGGACGGAGATAGGACTACCCAAAACTTGTGTGAATAGTTATAAATAAAGACAGTGGAAGTCTGGAATGAATTTAGTGTCACTGATGCTATTAATTATATTACTGAGATGCTATTCTTTATTACAATTAAAAATATTTAGATCTTGTCAATTTCCACTACATTTTTAAAAATAAATTATTGCTTACATATTTTTATTATATTTAAACTGTTTAGCAATCATTTATTCGCACGCCCTCTGTGATAATGCAGAATTATTATTTCCCCTGCCTTCTTGCGTCGTCTGGCTCGTTTCAGTGGGCCAACTGTATGTATTTTTTATTTCAGAATGGCAATATAAGTTGCATGATCAAAGTCTGAATCCCGAGCTATACGCACCTGGCCTAAATCCTAGCAATGAAGCCGGTGATATCAGAGGTAAATACAATTTAAGGAGGGGTATCTACAAAAAAATTTGCTGAGTAATTATCTTACTTCAAATAATGGATGGTGTTAAGAAATAGTTATTTACATTACAAGATGCGAAAGTTTACTTTTTGGTGTGAGGTGGTTTTTAAATGGCCGAGGCGAAACCGAGGCTATTTAAAACCTCCGAACACTTGAAAGGCCTTTCGCATCGTGTAATGTATTATATTTTTTCTGCTACTGTTCATTAACATCATGTTTTAATAGAAATATCAGAGATTTTGAAATTTTACCTGTTAAAAATTAATCCATAGCAACACATTTATTGTTGACATTGTCTGTCATCAGCACTTGTCAGATATTGAATTATTGTTAATTTAGTATAAATCCATTCCCATTTTAAAATGTTAAATGAATATGAAAATGGCATCCAGAAGGCAGCTGACCTTGCGTGTGCCTCACTTCTGCCAGACAAATCTAAAGAGAGGTACCATCAAACATATAAATCGTTTTCTGAATGGCTTGCTACAAAAATGTGGGGTGGATTGACGAGAATGTGATGTTGGCGTATTTTCAAGAAAAAATCCGAGTCTTTATCACCACCAACCCTCTGGTCTGTATATTCCATGCTTAAGTTAACAATTTCCGTAAACAAAAATCAAGATATTTCGGAGTTCAAGAAACTAGTTGCTTTTATTAAAAAGGAAAAACGATGGTTATGTGGCAAAAAAGTCAAAAATTTTTAAAAAAGAAGAAATCATAAAGTTTTTACTTAACGCGCCTGATCAAAGTTACTTAGCAATGGAAGTAATAGCCAGTATGGGAGTGGCTGGGGCATGCCGGACAGACGAAATATACAGAATGAAGCTAAGTGATGTAGAAATAAGAAATGACGTGGCTATAGTAAAAATAGTGGAGTCTAAAAATAAAGTTAAAAGAAACTTTGTAGTAACCAACGATGAAGGCTCAGTTCCTTATGTCAGATTTCTACAGGAATATATTAAGCTGAGACCAAGGAATGCTCTAGATGAGCGCTTATTGTATCGTTATGAAAGAGGTAAATGTGTTAATCAAGTAATTGGAAAGCACACTATTTCAAATGTACCTAAAGGAATTGCGAAGTTTTTGAAGCTTGAAGACATCAGTAGATACACTGGCCATTCTTTTAGAAGAACGTCAACTACGTTCCTTGCCAATGCTTCGGATGTCGATATTTTGGACTTAAAAAGGCATGGAGGTTGGAAGTCTTCTTCTGTTGCGGAGGGATATATTGCTGAATCCTATAGTAATAGGTTGGAAATTTCAAAGAAGATTTTACACGAAATTCCTACCAATATTTCCTCTAATGAAGTAACAGTGAAAAATATGAATATTAACGTAGTTAAAGGTGATAACGATACCCCAACAACAAATTTAAAAACTGTTGATTCAAGTATTATTCCTCCAATTTCTTTTGCTAATTGCACAATTACTTTTAATGTCAATACCTAACCTAGTTTTTAAAATATTTTGTCATAAATTAGTTACTTTTTATAAATAAATCCTATTATTTCCCACAAGCATATATATTTTTTTACTCTTAATTTTTTGTCTAGGTACTGAAAATATTACTTCCGTAGCTAGCAACGCTTAGCAACCAGGTAACACGAAGGTTCTCTTTCGTTATCATTCGCGTTGCTAGGACCACAAAGTTTTCTTATTTATACAGTAGTAGAAAAAAAAAATATAAGATTTTTTAAAATAAGATTTTGTCCAATTTTTTGTAATAAACATATTTTGTTTTTGAAAGGAGTCGTTCCAATGAAAGAAAATTAAAGTGACAAGTATGACGGCTGATATTTTATATAACTTTTTTCCTTTTTTAGGTCCATCATTGTCAAACCACTATTTGTCTAATCCCTCTTCAAGTAAGTTAAGGAAAAGTTTAATTTCCAATTAAAAATTGTTTTTTGTGTACAGAGTTTTTATTTACATTTTGCCACCCACTTTCAACTATAACCAACAAGGATAGAAAAAAACGTCCTTTATTGGGGATTTTAACAACCGATGGGGGTGCTGCTAAACCAAAACAAAGTCGAAAGAAGTAGGTAATATGCAGGTAGCTAGCTTTGATCCTGTTACGGATTTCGGGTATTAAAACGGTTTAAAATACTGTTCAAGTTTCAATACAGCCGTGAATTTGTATAGATTTATACGTATTAAGTGTGTTAAAACTCGATTTGTGAGTTTGAGTAGTGCCCTTGATGGTTTAACAGACTTTTTTGTTAGTGGTGATTAGTGAAGAAAGCGCCATGTAAAACTTTTTCGGAATGAGTAAAGAACTGTTTTTGACGCTAAGCTCAGTATTTTCATACCTTAATTGCACTTCCGCTAGTAGGTGCACAGGGAAGGAGAAGAAATCTTGAATTCCAACCATATTATTTTGATTATACACACGTCTTTTTATTTTAGATGTTAATGGCTGTTCTGATGCCATAATAAACGTTTTAATATAGGTGAAAAGAAAGACTTTTTGATAAAAATGATAGCAAAACACACAGGTATTCACGAAGAAGGCTCAAAAACGCGTGTTAAACATAACGAAGTAAATAAATAATATTATATTTATATCAATTTCAATGGGTAAACATGTCCGATCATCTGTTTTCTTAGGTTGCACCGTTGACCACAAGAGGTCCCATTGATCTTAGAAATCGCCAATAAAAGTTTCATACTTTTTTAATCTATTATCCTTTGCTATATTTCTTTTATGATATGCCGGTTGATGCAGGTGGCAGTATGGGATAGAAATTAATTTTTTTGGTCAAAGTTTTGAAACTTATTAATCTAACTTAAAATGAGGTGCTCTTTACTGGAAAAATATTTAAAAAAATATTATGCATTATTACAGATGGTTTTTGGGAACCTAAAATTTATATGATAAATTTACACCCCCTTTAACATTATTATTTGTTATCGTACAAAATAAACTTAAATATCAGCTTGTTTGGTTAATTCGGTAGTTTTCTAATCAGTAATCGGATGATTATTATCTCATATAATATACAGGGTACGACAATAAGTATGATTTTTTTAATGGAATACCCTGTATATTATATCACCACGACAAAAATATTTTAAAAAGCTTTAAAAAATACTACATTTGATGTGTCTATCTCAATTAGTTTCCGAAATATGATTATCCAAATCTGAAAATTATTTTTTAATTATTCTTAGAAGCGTAATAGAGTTACATCTTTCCAACTTTCTTTATTTTTTAACGTATAAAATAAATAAAAACACTGTTTTGTTGGGTAGATTCTGTGGAATCCATATCTTTCATCAGAATGTTTTTATCTTTTAAGATATACAATGTATGACAAAAAATATTAATTTTTTAAATGGAAAACCTTGTAAATTATAAAAAAACCTTGTATCTGTCCCTTTACTCAGAAGAAGCAAAAAGTAGCAAGGCAATGATAGGTACAAAAACTGATAAAGAAAAAGGTAAAAACATCTTTGACAAAAGTTGCGAGACTTCGCGAGACTTTGCATCGAAATCACAACAATATCTCTTATTATTTAAATTATTTTACTTTTTAAGTAAACTAGGCTAATAATAAACTTAGTAGGTTAAATGTTGTATATTTATGTTTACTTAAAATACATTTTCAAGTTTCTTATTACCCCAATAGAGGTCGTCAAAACCTTTTATAATTTTGTGTACATGTAGTTTGGAGTATCTACCTTGAAATACACAGCATGAGCCATTAAAATTTCAAAGTTGATTTTTGGCCAAAATAATGGATTTCTATCTCATAGTGTATCGGCGCGTCGCTGTAAAGGATAGCGGCGCCTTTGTATAAAATAGTCCGATTGCAGGCGGCCTTTTTTATGTTTTTTTATTATTTTCAAAGGGTACCGAATTTGCGCTGTTAAAATGTTCTCACTATAGGTATAATGGAAATTGCAACTTTAAAAACTATTAAAGATAAAAAAAAGTTTACCTCTTCATTTTTCTTCAGGTTTTGATGTTTATTTGTTTTTTTTTTGGTTTGCTCAAGAGATAATAGATGAAAAAGTATACGGGACGTTTTTTTCTATCCTTCTTCGTTATAGTTAAAAGTGGGTGGCAAAATATAAATGAAAACCCTATACACATGTTAGGTTTAGTGTTCCTCATCAAAAAATCAGGAACCGCAGCGACCTGAGGCGACCCTCACATCACACCAAGCGCCAGTAGTTCAGTATACACACGGTTGCATTTTCTCGCTAGCTCCCCTGTGTTCAGGTAGGCTCGAAGTCATGTCTGATCGTGTGTATGCCCATTAAGGCTTTAATAGTTTTTTAAATTCTCATTTAATTTAAAACAAATTTGATCTCTTGTCTTTTTTTTAATTGGATGAATGCTTTTCGCGTAAATAAATAAAAACCATTTCTCGGCATGGTCATTTTGTATCGATAATATTAAATTCTACAGTAGAAAATCACATTAGATAGGGATTTGACCATGCCAAAAAATTATTTTTATTTATTTATGTGAAAACAGTATATCAAGTAAAAAAAAACAGGAGATCAAATTTGTTTTAAACTAAATGGAAGTTTTAAAAAATCCAGTGACGTACCGTTTTTTCTTAAAAAATATTGACCTTAAACACTCCATGAACGGCACTGATTTTTTGCATGCCAAATAATGTCTTTTAATGCATAGCCCACCCTATTTTAAGTTTTTATAAGAACACGATAATTTTTTAAAATTTTAAACACCCTGTAGTTCCAAAAGTAAGACGGTTAGGACATAGGGAATTCCATGTAAATTTTAAAGTAGTCAAATATTGGATCCTCTAATTATTTTAGAAAAAAATGCTATTAGGATTTATTGAAGAGCACAGTAAGTTCCACCCAAAATGAAAATTTGAGCATTTTTCAACCAACCAGGAAAGAGTAAACTGCTTAATACTTCTGCAACGTAGTATCTCATTATGCACCCTGTACTCTAGAAATCAACAATAAAAACACCATATGGATTTATCAGTGACAATTTAGATCATTAATTTATAATGTCATTGCCAAAACTGAACAATTTTATACAGGAATTTCAAAAAGAATCCTCGCATTTCATTTTAGTTTACAGCTAATTCCAAGCACATACACTCACAGTTACGCAAGACAATAAAACAAATTTTTCTACATTTGGAAATCAATTTATGACGAAAATATCAAGATTTAATCAAATGCTCAAATATTCCTCCATTAACTGCCAGATAATAACCCAAACGATTATAAAACTCATTTCTTACGTTGGCTAGTTGGTACATCGATATTTTGGCACATTCAGCGGAAATAGCATTCCTTAGCCGGACTAAATTTTCATATTTTTTATTGGTAGCTTAGTTTTTAAATGTCCCCATAGAAAAAATCGTTTGGCGAAAGACCACGTACAACTTTTCGTGCTCTTTAAAAAATTATAATTATATTTTAGTAGTGTAGGGCGTTACCCTAGCCTGGGAATTTTTTGGGGACCGTGGGAAAATTGCGGTGCGGGGGCGTGGCGCGTGGAGGCTATTAAGCGAGGCTATTAAGTGTGGGAACGGACCGTGGGAAATTACGTTAGGAATCTTGAGCTATTAAGTGATAGGCTATTAAGTGAGGCTATTAAGCGAGGCTATTAAGTGTGTGGGAACTGAGCTATTAAGCGAGGCTATTAAGCGTGGGAACTGGAGCTATTAAGCGAGGCTATTAGGCGAGGCTATTAAGTGTGGGAACTGACCGTGGGAAATTACGTTAGGAATCTTGAGCTATTAAGTGAGGTTATTAAGTGAGGCTATTAAGATGGTCTTAATAGTGTGTGTGTGTGGGAACTGAGCTATTAACCGTGGGAACGTCTAGGAATCTTGCGGCGTGGTCAAGGCGAAGAATTAAAGGCGCTAGCTACCACTGGCGTTAGCTACCTTTAGGGCTTAACCAATAGAATTATGAAACATGGAGGTCACGCCTTGGACCGGCGCTTAGGGCTCCGCTCCTTTGGTTCTTTCGCTGTCCTATTATCCGGGGGCCCCACAAGGGTATTAACCTGTTAAACGATTGACATAACCTCAAACTTTTTATGAGTATTGTATATCGACAAAATGGTGAAGGTAAAAAATACAATTAACGACTTACAACTATTTATAAATAATAGAATTTTTTGTATATTTCCTAAAATTAACCCCTAAAATAAGACTTAAGGGTATTTTTAAAAATATTTTATAAAAGGGTATCATGAAAGATCGTTATCAGCCGGGGTACCGAAGGTACTTTTTCCGCTATTTGCGCAAACTTAACTATAATGGTTTAGCCAGAAAATGAGTTTTAGGGTCTGCGCATGTTGCCAATGTGGCTTAAACAGTTTTTGACGTATATTTCGGCTTCTAGTAGACCGATTTTAGTTATTCTTTTTTAAACAATTTATTTTTAATAAGCCTATAAATATTAGTACTAAAAATTTAAATAATTATGTTATTTGAGTGTAAATAGGGCCTTAACAGTTTTTAACGTATATTTCGGTTTCTAGTAGACCGATTTGAGTTGTTCTTTTGTTAGTAATTTAATTTTTATAAATCTACAAATATTAATACTAAAATTTTTAATAGTTATGTTATTTCAGTGTAAATAGGGCCTTAACAGTTTTTAACGTATATCTTGGCTTCTAGTGGTTTGATTTTAGTCATTCTTTTTTAAACAATTTATTTTTAATAAATATATTAATATTAACACTAATTTTTTAATAGTTATGTTATTTCAGTGTAAATAGGGCCTTAACAGTTTTTAACGTATATCTTGGCTTCTAGTGGTTTGATTTTAGTCATTCTTTTTTAAACAATTTATTTTTAATAAATATATTAATATTAACACTAATTTTTTAATAAATATGTTATTTGAGAGTAAATAGGGCCTTAACAGTTTTTAACGTATATTTCGGTTTCTAGTAGACCGATTTGAGTCATTCTTTTTTAAACAATTTATTTTTAATAAATATATTAATATTAACACTAATTTTTTAAATAAATATGTTATTTGAGAGTAAATAGGGCCTTAACAGTTTTTAACGTATATTTCGGTTTCTGGTAGATTGATTTTAGTTGTTCTTTTTGCTAATAATTTAATTTTTATAAATCTACAAATATTAATACTAAAATTTTTAATAATTATGTTATTTGAGTGTAAATAGGGCCTTAACAGTTTTTTACGTATATCTTGGCTTCTAGTGGTTTGATTTTAGTCATTCTTTTTTAAACAATTATTTTAAATAAATATATTAACACTAATTTTTTAAATAAATATGTTATTTGAGAGTAAATAGGGCCTTAACAGTTTTTAACGTATATTAGAAATACAGGGCTGTTTTTAAAAATACAGGGCTGTTTTTAGAAATACAGGGCTGTTTTTTAAATACAGGGCTGTTTTTTTAAATACAGGGCTGTTTTTAGAAATACAGGGCTGTTTTTTTAAATACAGGGCTGTTTTTAAAAATACAGGGCTGTTTTTAGAAATACAGGGCTGTTTTTAAAAATACAGGGCTGTTTTTAGAAATACAGGGCTGTATTTTAGAAAAACAGTGCCGTATTTTAGAAAACGGTTACGTATTTAAAAAATTATATATTAAATATATAAAAGGTTATCTTAAAACAAAAACAGCTACAAATAAAACATGAAGATATATATTGTATTTAATAAAAAATATATACAGAGTACATACGTAACATGTTTATCGAGTGTAATTACTATTTACCAAAAATTTTAAGATTATAGTGATTACAAAGCAACATTGTAACAAACTTAGTCTTAAACTAAAAGTATTTTCTAATGATTGGACACTTTTCTTCTACGGAAACCAGGAACTTGAAGCAACATATACGGTGGAAGATCTTCATACTCTATACCTCTAAAAGATAGATAATTCTTTAGTTTCTTAAACTCAGGATGAACACCAATCTTAAGAGGTTTTTTTCTACGTTTTACATCTTTAATCGTCACTGCTAGATAAATAGCAAACACCAAATGTAGTTCGTGAAATAACTCACAGGCTAGGGGTTGTTTTATATCTATTGATTTGTGAAGTGGAAAACACCTTGTTCTTCGAGCTTCTGATGAAAAATATTTTGATAACATCTGCTTCACCCATGGCACACCATAATGTGCCTTTTTGATAAGGTACAGGTAAATAGCAGGAGAAAACTGGCAATTCTCTTTATTCGATATTTCAGTTTTAATCTCATAATCCCAGTTCCATGAAATGTTTTTATTAAACAAAGAGATATAGGAGTGAAGGACCTCATCGGGAACTTTAGAATTCTTATATAATTTTTGAAAGTCTTCAGAGACGATACTCATCTTGGCAAAGCTACTGCACAACTAACGAAACCAACAAAGTTTAGAACCTTTTAAGGATTTTAAGCCGTTGAAAAGAGCTGATCAGTTAATAACATAAATTTTATTTAAAAAACGCTGCTTTTTAAATAAAATCACTCTTTTATACCGTCTTTTAAATTATATCGCTGTTATTTTATTAATAAACAGTGTATTACAGTATAATTATTTAAAAGACGGTAAAATTACTGCTTTTTAAATAAAATCACTGTTATTTGCCGTCTTTTAAATTATTTCGCTGTTATTTCATTAATAAACAGTGTATTACAGTATAATTATTTAAAAGACGGCAAAATTACTGCTTTTTAAATAAGAACACTGTTATTTGCCGTCTTTTTAAATTATATCGCTGTTATTTCCTTAATAAACAGTTTATTACAGTATAATTATTTAAAAGACGGCAAAATTTTTTATTTAAAAACGCTGCTTTTTAAATAAAATCACTCTTTTATACCGTCTTTTAAATTATATCGCTGTTATTTTATTAATAAACAGTGTATTACAGTATAATTATTTAAAAGACGGTAAAATTACTGCTTTTTAAATAAAATCACTGTTATTTGCCGTCTTTTAAATTATTTCGCTGTTATTTCATTAATAAACAGTGTATTACAGTATAATTATTTAAAAGACGGCAAAATTACTGCTTTTTAAATAAGAACACTGTTATTTGCCGTCTTTTAAATTATATCGCTGTTATTTCCTTAATAAACAGTTTATTACAGTATAATTATTTAAAAGACGGCAAATAACAGTGTTCTTATTTAAAAAGCAGTAATTTTGCCGTCTTTTTAAATAATTATACTGTAATAAACTGTTTATTAAGGAAATAACAGCGATATAATTTAAAAGACGGCAAATAACAGTGATTTTATTTAAAAGCAGTAATTTGCCGTCTTTTAAATAATTATACTGTAATACACTGTTTATTAATGAAATAACAGCGATATAATTTAAAAGACGGCAAATAACAGTGTTCTTATTTAAAAAGCAGTAATTTTACCGTCTTTTAAATAATTATACTGTAATACACTGCTTTTTAATAAAATCACTCTTTTATACCGTCTTTTAAATTATATCGCTGTTATTTTATTAATAAACAGTGTATTACAGTATAATTATTTAAAAGACGGTAAAATTACTGCTTTTTAAATAAAATCACTGTTATTTGCCGTCTTTTAAATTATTTCGCTGTTATTTCATTAATAAACAGTGTATTACAGTATAATTATTTAAAAGACGGCAAAATTACTGCTTTTAAATAAGAACACTGTTATTTGCCGTCTTTTAAATTATATCGCTGTTATTTCCTTAATAAACAGTTTATTACAGTATAATTATTTAAAAGACGGCAAATAACTAGTGTTCTTTTAAAAAATTAGTGTTAATATTAATATATTTATTAAAAATAAATTGTTTAAAAAAGAATGACTCAAATCGGTCTACTAGAAACCGAAATATACGTTAAAAACTGTTAAGGCCCTATTTACTCTCAAATAACATATTTATTAAAAAATTAGTGTTAATATTAATATATTTATTAAAAATAAATTGTTTAAAAAAGAATGACTAAAATCAAACCACTAGAAGCCAAGATATACGTTAAAAACTGTTAAGGCCCTATTTACACTGAAATAACATAACTATTAAAAATTTTAGTATTAATATTTGTAGATTTATAAAAATTAAATTACTAACAAAAAGAACAACTCAAATCGGTCTACTAGAAACCGAAATATACGTTAAAAACTGTTAAGGCCCTATTTACACTCAAATAACATAATTATTTAAATTTTTAGTACTAATATTTATAGGCTTATTAAAAATAAATTGTTTAAAAAAAGAATAACTAAAATCGGTCTACTAGAAGCCGAAATATACGTCAAAAACTGTTTAAGCCACATTGGCAACATGCGCAGACCCTAAAACTCATTTTCTGGCTAAACCATTATAGTTAAGTTTGCGCAAATAGCGGAAAAAGTACCTTCGGTACCCCGGCTGATAACGATCTTTCATGATACCCTTTTATATAATATTTTTAAAAATACCCTTAAGTCTTATTTTAGGGGTTAATTTTAGGAAATATACAAAAAATTCTATTATTTATAAATAGTTGTAAGTCGTTAATTGTATTTTTTACCTTCACCATTTTGTCGATATACAATACTCATAAAAAGTTTGAGGTTATGTCAATCGTTTAACAGGTTAATACCCTTGTGGGGCCCCGGATAATAGGACAGCGAAAGAACCAAAGGAGCGGAGCCCTAAGCGCCGGTCCAAGGCGTGACCTCCATGTTTCATAATTCTATTGGTTAAGCCCTAAAGGTAGCTAACGCCAGTGGTAGCTAGCGCCTTTAATTCTTCGCCTTGACCACGCCGCAAGATTCCTAGACGTTCCCACGGTTAATAGCTCAGTTCCCACACACACACACTATTAAGACCATCTTAATAGCCTCACTTAATAACCTCACTTAATAGCTCAAGATTCCTAACGTAATTTCCCACGGTCAGTTCCCACACTTAATAGCCTCGCCTAATAGCCTCGCTTAATAGCTCAGTTCCCACGCTTAATAGCCTCGCTTAATAGCTCAGTTCCCACACACTTAATAGCCTCGCTTAATAGCCTCACTTAATAGCCTATCACTTAATAGCTCAAGATTCCTAACGTAATTTCCCACGGTCCGTTCCCACACTTAATAGCCTCGCTTAATAGCCTCCACGCGCCACGCCCCCGCACCGCAATTTTCCCACGGTCCCCAAAAATTCCCAGGCTAGGGTAACGCCCTACACTACTTATTTTCTTCTAAAATAATTAGGGGAGCCAATATTGGACCACTTCAAAATTTACATGGGATTCCCTATGTCCCGCTCGACGGAGCAACACCCGGTATGTTCATATGAAGTTATTTTCTTATTTTTTTATTGTAGAATAAGCCCCTAAATTTTGTTTTGAAACACCCTGTATTGTTTTTTTATTTTTTAGGCGCAACACTTGATCCTTCTCTTTCAACAATGTCTTTTGATTTGGATGATGATAATCAGTATTCAAGAAACAAAAAATATTCGTAATTATTCATTTTATCTTTCCGTTTCTGTATTAGTCGTTTTTTGTTCCTTATGTTTTATCTCCTATTAATATTTTATTTTAATTTTAGGACATTTAAAAAAAATATATACTTACTATTTATTGTTTATGCTAATATTGGACTGATTCTTTAAAGTATTTTTCTCAGGAATCAAAAATTTTAATTATATTTTAGTTTTAATAATTAATGTGTCTTTTACTAATCGGTAGCATATATTTTTTTATTTATTTATTAAGTATACGGGATTCCCCATTTTTCCAATGACTATTACAATTATTGAAAAAAATAACTACAAAATTAAATTAAGCTACAATTAGATAACTAACTAACAAATAACAGGTACATATAGGCAGATCAAAAATATTTATATACAAATCACAAAAAGATCACAGCTACAAGTAAAGTATTAATTTATTAAGGAACCAAATGATTGATCTTAGATTTAAATTGAGACAGTGTGCTGTTAAAAACATCCACTCGTGAACCAAAGGTGTTCAGCACACGAAGAGCTCTATCCATCGGTGAGTGCATTCCATAGTTTGTGGTATGAGGGCGGATATGGAATAAATTAAAATTCCGAAAATTACGAAAGGGGACATTAAGTTGAATAAGTGATAGAAGGTTGGGACAGTCAATGAGATCATTAGATGGATTAAACACAAAACAGAGATCATAAACTTGACGTCTATGCTGTAAAGTGTGTAGTCTTAGCTTTCTCAGTAAATCAGAGCGGTGGTAATTCTCTATCCTTACTCCAGACTTGTATGCGGCAAACCGCAAAAATTTGTTCTGGACCCTCTCCAGCATATCAGAATGAACAGCATACTGTGGTGACCATACCACAATAGAATATTCTAAAATTGGCCTAACCAAGGAGCAGTACAAAAGTCTGGCGGTGGCAAGTGAGAATTCAGAGCAGCTTCTATGTACAAAACCAAGCATTCTCATACCCCTAAGACTAACCTTATTAATGTGCTCCGCAAAGCTAAGATTTTCCGCAAACCAAACACCTAGATCTTTAATTTTGTTTACATAGCCCAAGCTTTTATTATCTATGACGTAAGATGTATTAAATTTCTTCGTACCCCTAAAAAACTAATATAATTACATTTCCCAATGTTAAGTAGAAGATTATTGTTCAGTGACCATTTCCATAGAGCATCCAAGTCACAGTTTATTGTTTTTATTATTTTCATAACTTGTATAACTTTAAGTACAGAATTTTAAGTCAATTCGATACATTTTCTCAAATTGTGTTTTTGAAACTTTAAAAACTCTTTTTCCAAAACTGTGTTTTAAAACGACTTTACCGATCAATCTCAAATAACACAAGTTTTTTAAATACATTTTTAAGTAGTTAAGCCATAGATAACCTACATTTAGATCCGCAGTGGCAAGAAGCATTTTTCGGATTTTTACGACCTCGCGCAGTGGGTGGACGAACATGCGCACTCAAAAGCCGTGGCAAAATACAAACACCGGCACCCCGTACCCTTCGTCCGCGGTCTGACCGTAACGCTCATTAGCTACCGTACTTCGAACAGAAAACCAGGACGCCGTCAACAAATTCTTTCCTATAATGCGGATAGTTTGTTTGGGACCGGGTGCGTTTATCCTCAACTTGCTTGCGCACAAACCGGTTTTTCGCCCATGAAATGTTACTTTTGTTTCGCGCAGGTTATAGCATTGGCAATCCATCGAGATCAGTGAGTTAAGCGCAGGTTTTCACAACCATAGTAAATTTCAATAATACTGGGTAGTGCATAGCCAGGCTGGGCATAGAAAATCCCATGTAAATTTTGGTGCTTTCAAATATTGGCTCTCTTATTGATTTTACAACAAAATTGTATCAGACCATTTTGAAGACGTTGGGAAGATAAGCTCACACACTAAATTTTTGTTATTTTTTAATCAGCTGATTCAATATTAATTAAGAAAAACTTTTGTAAAAGACATTGTATTCTTTACTGGTGGTTTCATTATGGTGTATCAAGTATGCCACTATTTTACAACTAGTTTTTCTTAAATAACTTTTAATTGGCTTATTAGAAAATAACGAAATTTAGTGTGTAGACTTTTCCTATCAATGACTTCAAAATAGTACAATACGATTTTGTTGTAAAATTAATAGGGAAGCCAATATTTGAAGGTATCAAAATTTGGGATGTATGCTTGGCGGTCATAAAAACATATAATTAGTCGGCCAGAGTGACCAGATAATCGTATCCTAGAATCGTATCCGACAGTAGGATTACGAAGTAGTGTCTGTGCGGCTGGCCTAAAGACGTCACTTGGTACCAAACCAGGACTGTACGGCGGATGACCCAGTCGGTAGCTTAAGGTAGTTCTACCGATACCACAAGAATCAAATGAGTGCTTAAAGTAATTGGACTACCGTGGTATTTATATTTGGCAACGCTGCGTAAAAACAATAGAAATCATAGGCAAAAATCTACTGCACAAGCATCTTTAAACAAGGTATAGGTTTTAAATTGTTATGTATATTTACTAATAACATCTCTAAACCCCCTTATCACATCACCAAAAAATATATTTTATTGAAAAGGCAAAACAGTCACTGAAAAAAATTATAACAAACTTGTAAAACAAGGTCAAGTAGCACATACATTTAAGAATAAACATGAGAAGTTTCTGTCAACTAACCTGTCAACTAACGTAAATATTGATACATCGGATTATTGTCGTCAAATTGTTTACTTAAAAACACTCGGAAAAAAACAGGTTTTCTAATTATTACGGATATTTATTATCACTCATTGGATCTTGTAACCGAAAAACGTATTGAACTGGCATTAATTTTTTTATCTCCCATATACCGTATTCGATAAACTTTTTTTGGCGTATCATAACCTTTTGGCGGCGTTGCCACATGCCATATAGCATATTTTTTTAATTATTTATTAATTACTCCTATCACAAGCTCTGAAGGTGGGATTTTAATTAGCCAAACTGTTCAGAATTGTTTTTTCCGTTGATACAACTTTTATTAAAATCTGAACATCAGTTTTTGTGAAGTAAAATAAAATCTGCGATTTTCCATAAGGATCAATGTTAAAAGCAATTATTTTATAATATTTATAACCTTTTTTTAGTTTTCTGTAGACTTTTAAAAAATTAACTGGTTGATATTCTTATTATAAAGTACCAGTATGCTAAGTTTCATAATTTTCTGAACATTAATTCTTACATAGGTAGTACTACTTAAAAAAAAAAAGAGAAATAAAAAATTGCAAATACATGATTACATAAAAAATAATTGGGTATATTCAATAAAATAATTCTCTAGTCATCTAATTGGCATAGAGCTGCCACGCCCCTATTTATCCAGTGCTTCTCAGGTAAATTACTGGGATACGTGGTGTACATGACAAAATTAGTTGAGTGCCCAGTGGTGGAAAGAATACCTCTTCTGGCACTCGTCTTGTATACAGGGCATTGGTAGCAGGGTGCTGGTTTATAGTCTGCGGTTTTTGCAGGTTTCATCCACATTATGGGTATAATATCAAATAGTATCTTTGGGAAAGATTCGGCTAGCATTTGGGTTTTTCGGTCCCATCTTGCACCTTCCAAAAACAGTCCCTAAATTTGCAGAAAAAAATAATTTAATTAGTAAAAGAATAAGCTCCTTTTACATATTTTTTATTGGCTAATAATAACCCTTAATACCTATATAACAAAATTCTACTGGATAATTCCTCGAAGCAGAAGCCTTTTGATGCAAAATACATTTTATGCACTATTTTTATTACTCTAGAGTGACATAAATGTAATAAACCCTTGTAATTGCTACTTATAAATAGAAAGTCTCAAAATACTACTTAAAATAAGCACAATCAACCAAAAAAAAGCAAAGATTCAAATATTTATCTAAGGTACAACTAAAAAAACTACTTGAAAACACTAATTTCCTCACAAACGAGATTTGCGCCTAAAAGAAACCAGATGTCCGAACCAGTAATTTGGACGCCACGGACGTGGTAAAAAACAACTAACATTGTTTACGGTAGCATAACGCTCGAACATTTTCCAATCTCTTTTTAAATAGTGCCAGTAGATAAAGACAAGAACTAACCGTTCACTTTTCCACTTATGAATTCCCATAAACATATGAAATGACAAAGATGCCTTCGGTGAGAGGTATATTAGTCCAGGCAAATGCGGGTAAAATGATTATTGCCTAATAATATGGTTTTCAACTGTTTTACGACAGCGGGCAGTTTCTGCATAAAAATATTTGTAACTTACTGGATTTTAAATAACTTGTTAGCATATTAATTACGAAACAATTAAATTTAATGACATGCATTACAAAACATAAAACATCTGGACTAAACGCAGTGCTTTTAAAAAATAAAAACAAAGGAAATATTGATAGCTTTTAATACCATTTTTTTTTCCAGCCAGACGCCCCCCTCCCTCCCGTAAAAAAGGTATATATACGTCCGTGGCTTCAACTATAAAACTAAAGGCGTTACAAATACTGTTTAACCACAGATCTATGGTTTAAACCTAAGACACGTTGATTGAGACCACATTGTACAAGTAGCCCTTGGAGATACACATCCATCCTACAGTGTTCGGTGGCAAATCACTTACAACATAAAATTACAAATCAATTAAAACACATGCTGATAAATACGATTTACTTACGTCGATTAAAACACTTAGTTCTTCAATTTCCTTCACTTGCTATTTAACAAAATAAAAGAAATAAAATAGTACACATAATGATGGCCTTATAATAATTTTATAATTTAAAGGATTTTTTTAATGACATCAGCTTATTTTTTTAATAACTAACTATTAAAATCAAGATGAAAAACGTTCTTTTTAACAAAGACAATATGCCACTATTGCAACTGTAAATATTTAACAGATGACCAGAACTTTTTATGCAGTATAAATAAAAATATATAAATGGGTCCACATTTAAATTATTCTAAAAGCAATACCGCAAAGTACAGAAAAATAATAACGGCAAACATTTTCGAATGCACATGGCCTCGGACAGTGCCTGATTACATGTTTTTAGATAAATAATAAAAATACATTGCTAAAACACGTATCAAGTACTTGAAAAACATCCTCTTGTTTCGCCTCTGCCCTACTATAAAACCGGTGGCACGTGGCGTGGTACTAGAAACTCGTCGGGTTGAATATTTTTTGCTGCAATAAATCATTGTTCACAAAAGGGTTTGTTTACCTTAACATTTTTTGTGTACTTGGCGGCATCGCTTTCAGAATGAATTAAATGTGGACCAATCTTTACCTTGCAGTATACACCAACTTCTAGGGACTTATCAACATCTTGCTCATACTTAGTAGTATAAAACTCAAAATGTATCCAATCGATCGGCAAATGCATTTGTCTGGAGTAGTTTTGAAGTACTCCTGTTAAAAATGATTGGGTAAAATAAAATCCCGAGAGCCAAAAAACTGCTGGAACTCCATGATCTATCCAATCTTGGAAGAATTTAAGTCTAAAAGATGAATCGATTCCGTCATTAATGTAGTTTTAATAGCTAAATCCGTAAGATTACCTAACTATCAAGTCGGTTACATAAGATCCAAGTGGCTTTAGACTCGGATAACTCTTAGCCGCCCAGGCCGATGGTACTCTTCCTATCATCAAAGAGGTGCAGGTTTCTTCTAGTTCCGCTGACATTACTACTAATCCTCCGACGGCCTTAATCATTTCACGAAGAGTTCGCTTGATTACTTTTATCAGATTATTGAAACGTATTAATTCCTTAAAAATAATATACAGTCAAATACATAAATATGTATAAACTTATAGAAATATTATCAAATATACAGAGGCTGCGGAGGAAAAGTAAGATCTCCCGCTAGTAGGTATATTTGGCCGGTTTTGCATCCCCACTTCTTTTATTGTGTTTCCCTTTCACCTCTCAGAACTGACTGACCCACCTCTCAAGCTCTCTGATTGGCCTGCTCGGACTCCACCTCTTTTTTGATTGGCTATCTTTACACCAACCGTTGATTGGGCGGGCCCAAGCTCTCTGGTTAGTCGATCCTACTTCTCAATTAGAGAAATTGGGGAATGCCATAGGCTTACATTTTTAGTTGTAAAGAGTTTTATCAATTTATAAATTATATAGAGTATGTCATTTTAAAATAATCAAAGTCTTATTTAGAAAGGACTATTTTAATTTGTATAATCGTCTACTTATCCAACTTTTACTGTCCAAAATAGACCTTTCTTACCTTTCCTTCGTAGCATCTGTATATTTGATGATTATGTGAACACCTAGTATAAAAAGTATACATTTTGGGAATTTTAAAAATATACATTTTTGGGAATTTTAAAATAAGTATACATTTTAATTAGGTTACTTAACATTGGGAATTTTGCAAAATAAAGATATACGTGAGGTGTCAAGGTTTTAAAAGTACAAATTAAACAATTTTCTAGGTGACTCTTATAATAATAAAATAAAAACATTAAACAAACTAGGTCGCGTAGAAATGCAAAACAAACACTGGAAAATTTAATATTTAAGGAGGACAAAAACAATTAGAAAGAGATTAGATAAGAAGTAGGTAGTAAAAGTGAAGTCAAGTATAAAGTTAAAGTTTTAGTTAAGCCCCGTACGGGCTACCCCTAGTGGGGGTATGCCCGTACAAAATTACAAAGTTAAGTTAGTTTCCGTAGTTCAGTTAAAAATGCCAAGATAGTTTTTATTGTCCACCGGTCTCATGGTCCCAAGAATATAGTTCCATATGGTACATTGGTCCAAGTGACGTAAAAGAGGCCCTATATGTATATTTAAAATTACACGTCACAATATCAACATACAGATACTACAGTGGAAAAGTATGAATTAACGCTAGTAGACAGAGTTGGCCGGTTTTAAACCACCTCAACCTCTTTTTAATTAGTTTTTCCCCCTCTCTCTATTGAATGACCCCTATCTCAAGCTCTCTGATTGGTTCATTCTCTTTTTGATTGGCTAACTTGACCCGATTCCTTGATTGGCCCGCCTCTAAAGTTCTCTAATTAGTCGATCCCTATTCCAAAATTAGAGAATTTAATTTTAAAATTTTTGTAATATCATTTATATCTGACTTTTACATTAAAAAAAAAACAAAAGAGGCCTTATTTTATGTCCCCATTGTACATTTTTCCTATACCAAAAGTTATATCGTTGTTTGAGGAAATGCCTTTCTTCAAACAACGGTAATATACATCTAAATTATATGAAAACTTCAACATCGTGGCCTTACTTGTCTTAACACCGTATTCATGGAGTTTTCATAAATAACAGGGTACTTTTTACTGACTGCCTCCACATCATATTGGTCAGGTATTTTATTTAGAATGTCATTCGCAAGATCTATTACCATCTCTTGGCTTTCATCCCCGCCTCCTCCGCTGGTTAGTTGGGTTTGGGTTAGTAACACACCTTGAAGAAGCTACAATAATAATTATATGAAATCATTGTATTTGTAGTAGGGAAGCTCACGATGCTACATGGGGATTTACTCGAGCGTCATAGAGACCTAGTGGGTTGCAAAGCTTAAATAATAAGAAGAAAAATATGTTATATGTATACTGTTTCATCGGTGGGGGAAGTGGCTATAGACTTTTCAATATGTCAAAAAAATACTATTATTATTTCGGCTTGTGGAATTCGTGTTGTATATTTTTCGATATCCCCCTATCACTCTCAAATTGTCCGATTAGTGGAATATACACTGTTTGGCATGTCATTACATTAACCTATCTTAATCTGACGCGCTCGGCAATTTCTGATGGATATATTTTTGTTTTTTATGATCGGCCCTGTATATGGGGCTCATATTTGGTGGAAGTTTGCATTTTTTTGCGATATCTTACTATTTGTGTTTCTTGATTATCCTTTGTTATGTCAGCATTTTCATGCAGTCCAAATACTTCTGGCAGAGGTGTTATAGGTAGTGATTTAATGTAATGGATAAGTCCGTCATAGGTGGTATCCTTGGGAACATAGTAAAGTCCACTTGGCGAAAACGAGTAGCTAAAAATATTTGTCAATTGTTAAGTACTTTTATAAACTAAAAAGTACGATATAATAATAGATTTTTAGTAGTTTTAGGTGTTTTACTTAATTCATATTCAAATCTTACAGCAGAGTTTTTACGGTTTGTGGTACATAAAAAATAGACAATAGCGAATTGAGAAGTCTTCTATCCTTATCGTCTGTTACTCTTCCTCCATAGTTACACTCTCCCGTCAAATACGTTAAGGCATCATACGGGACATCAACGTAGTCATTTAAGAACATCTAAAAGACAACTCAAACTACAATTTTTGTAAGAGATATAAAAAAGAGATAAAAAGTTTTCAGCCTCAGTAATAAAAAACATTAACATTACATAGTCTCCTTCCAGCTCATTACATTTATTTCATCGCTGTTTAGTTCTTCAAAATAGGCTTTTGTGGCAGAAATTCAAATTTGGAAACATCTGCAAATCTGATGGAGCAAAATCTGGCGATGAAGGTGGATGAAACAGAATTTTCTCAACTGTCAAGGGCAATTCACCCCTCTATGGGTTAGACCGGAAACTTTTCATCCCATCTTTGTAGACATTTAAAATAATTACCTGTAATTGCACCACACTTATTCTTAAATCTGATTCATTAAATTCGTATGGTATGTTCCATCCAAGTGGTCCGAATTTTCTTCTTTCCTGGACGAGTGCGTGGAAGAAGCACAAAGAAAATAGTAGACACTGGAACGACTTAGCATTGGAACAAGATGCATAAAATTCAGGGTTTGATATCGGATCGGATTGATACGATCTAAGTAGGTTTTGTCTGAGGCCTTTTGGTGCTTCGTTGGTCATTTTAACACCTAAAAAGTAGGACTCATGCAATATGCATATGGTTTGTGTAATTCAGTTTTGGGGGTAAAAATTAACTATTTTATTTTTTTGTATTGTTTAGTTTATATCGAAACAAAACTGTTTAAAATAATCGTAACAAGTGTGTGCTTAGCAACCTATGCAGGTTAAAAAAATGTTTGACCAACTCTGACTGTCAATATTTTTTTGCTTTAAATAATACCAGAATGAAATGTGTAAAATATATTCAGGGTACTTCCTAAATGCAGAAATAAACTTAAGGGCTTATTTAAATTTTTGGGATCTTTTACATTCTTTGTTTTTGATATGATCTTACCATTTTGTAAAATAGCCACAGGAAAGTCTTTACTCGGATAACTTGTCAACCATAACCTAAAATTGGGATTAGTTGCCTCTGGTATTATCACTTCGTCGCATATTCTATCCAGTTCTCGCATCCAACTGGCTGCCAAATGGCAATTTTGTAAAATTGCCCATTGACCAGTTTGTAGACCAGTTGCAATCATGTTCGCTGCAATAGGACCCTACGCAAAAAAAGAACTACTGCAGTATATAGTATTTAAAAAAAAACAAAACTTAACCACCCTGTAACTTAAACATTAAGACATTTAGGATACGTTATACGGTTGTTTAAACTTTTCTTTTTAAAATTACCACATACCCTTACCACTGATTTTAAAACACCTGTATACTATAAAAAAAAAAGATTTTTTACCTGTCCTTGCCCTAATGATATCGTCATTAAACTAGTTTTCGCAATGCCCATATCATTTGCGAATTTCACCAGACAAGCCATTGGATCTGACCCAGGGGATAATATAAAGACCAGTGGAGAACAGCAGTTACTGTCATTGTAAGATTCTTCCAAATTGAATTGGGGAGGCTCTAGGTAAGCTTGACCCATTTCTTCCACGATATAATTCTAAAATTAATAAGAAATTATATTAATAAACATCAGACATATTTTCACAATGCTACTTGTGGTTTTAGTTTTTCCTTTAACTCTTGATGCCTAAAAACTATACCAAAACATACCTTTATTTTAATATTCCGAACAAGTGTACTGGGTGATGCATCGCCACACTGGCAATAGGAAATCCCATCGTTCCCCAGACTTCCCAATAAATATCCATAATATTTCCCCATAATTCCCAAATAATTATTCATAATAATTTCTCTTTAAATAGCTAAATTTAGCCTATTATACCATAAAAAAAATACAGTTTGAGGGTAGACAGTGTGGTCCATTAAATGTGCAACACTTGGGTTTTATTTGAATTTTGTCATTTTTTTTGTTAAAACCAAAGCTTTATGTAAGTATTTCTTTAAATAGTTTTTATTATTTGGTCGCATTCCCAAAGAAATGTAACACAACATTAATTAACAATTTAAATAAACACTCAAACTGGCGGTTAAAGCTTGTACCTATTTTCTTCGATTTTTAATTTTATGCAATTGTTGTGTGCAAATGACTTTTATTCCATGGCGTTTTTGTCAAAAAGCGTTGGATATATCGGAGAAATTTAGGAAAACAAAAATTTAAAATTTATCTATAGCGGATTTAATGTAACCATTTATAAAAAAAAAATAGTGTTTAATTTTTTGTTACTAACATGTTAAGCATCTTCCTTATACTTCCCAATACTTCCTCATACTTCTTTATACTCCCCCATACGTCCCCATACTTTCTTATACTTCCTCATACTTTCCCATACCTCCTTATACTTCCTCATACTTCCACATACTGTGTAAAATTAAGATTTGACTTTTTAAAAACAAACATAAATCATTGCCTTATGTAACAGGGGTAAGAAAATATTTGTAAGATTTGATGAAAAAACGTGTATATAAATGTCCTATTTGAATATCAAAAATATGTTTTTGTCCAATTTTGTGACATTTTTTATAATAAATTTCATTTATTACTCCATACTACCACATACTTCCCCATACTTCTTAATAGTTCCCCATACTTCCTCATACTTCCCCATACTTCCTTATACTTCCCCATACTTCCATACTTCCTCATACTTTCCCATACCTCCTCATACTTCCCCATACTTCTTAATACTTCCCCATACTTCCTCATACTTCCCCATACTTCCTTATACTTCCCCATACTTCCATACTTCCTCATACTTTCCCATACCTCCTCATACTTCCCCATACTTCCACATACTGCGTAAAATTGGGATTTGACCTATTTTAAAACAAATATAAAATCATTGGCTTACGTAACAGGGGTAAGCAAATTTTTGTAAGATTTTAAGAAAAAATGTGTTTACAAAAAATTTTCTATTTAACATCAAAAATATATTTTTGCCCAATTGTGTGACACTTCTTATAATATATTTTATTTATTACCATGAATCTAAACTGTTTTTGGTATAAAATTTACTTTTAAATATTCTACTCTGTTTTTTATTTTTTTTTATTCATTTAATATGGCCTTTTGCTTTCGCTACCTTAGAATAATTGTAATATAACAGGAAACATCTATTATTAAATTAAATATTTTAAGTTTAAAATTGATCGTGCAAATTTGTACATAAATATATTAAACGGCTTTTTAAATATGCACAGAAAAAATCATCGAAAACACTCAGATTATGTATTTTACTTTTTTTCTAACCAATAATGTCCCAATAATTCCCCATACTTATACTTTTCCATACTTCCTTTTACTTCTTATACTCTCCAATCCCCAGGAGGGTAACGACAACAATAATGAGGCCAATTAGCCGCAATGAGGCTCTTTCTCATTCGATTTTTCATTTTAACAACTATTCTAAATACCGGTCAATAACTAGTTTAGGTTCTAACTTTTATTTCACATTTTGCACGTTGGTACCTTGCCCTATGCAGCAAGTTTATTGTTGAAAGAAAGTTGCTGCAACAAAATTGCAGAAAGGACTTGCCGACTAATAAAACGGACTTTACGCAAAAACTGTTTTGTATGAAAGAATTAAAGATCGAGAACACTGTTCAAAGAGCACTTCGAATCAGCTGCCTGGATTTTTATTCTAAGAAAGCAGTTTTCTTTACAAACTTAGTTAAGAATTCCATCCGAACGCCACTGAAAAAAAAATATGAAATTTATAACACGTATTTTGAAATCCCAAAATCTACAATACTATATACTAATTTAAGCAAGTATTTATTATTGTTATTACAACTATATAAAAGTTATAAACTAACTAAAAAGAAAAAGTTCCCGTAATTCTTATGTTTAACAACATTCCGTAATATCCTATCTATTTTATAAAACCACCCATATCTTAAACAAGATTTTAAAACCGATTTATTTTAATGTTTTCTTCTTAAAATCAGCCCAGGACTTAGACCCTTAAGTATCAGCATCTGGTTTTGAAAATAAAGAGCTTATTATAATAAACAAACCAATTTTTTTATTTTAAAACTTACATGTGATCTTAAAATTCCCCGGATTGGCAACAAAAGAAAATATGAGTTTGTCTTTTTCAAACAACGATCTGCATACATTTCTGTAAATACTATTAGTGAAATAGTTATTCAAATATCCCAGTCTCTCTTCCAAGACAGTTGACTGAGGACTGTGGGTAATAGCTTGATGGTACAAGTTAATAAGGCAAACCAAAGAATATTGATACATCGGATCGATATTAGCCAAATCTGAAATACAGAAAAACAGCACGGAAGAGTGCTTCGATACTGGGACATATTGATTCCTAGCAAAATCAATTTCTCGTTCTGTTATCGCGGCTTGTTGTTGCTTCTCTTCTATGTCCGCTGACAAAACTTTACTTGACGACAAAATTTTTTGATGGCTGTTTCGTCTTCCAGAATATTTCCTTCAGAAGTTGAAAGAACTTCCAAGATTTTATCTTCACTCCCCTTCAACATTTTTTGTTATTGTTGGCGCTTTCAACGATCATGGCGTTCTTCTTTTCTTCCAGCCTCGTGGTTTTTCTCTGGCTACCATACAATACCGAGAAGTTGATCCTGCAGGCCTTGCAGTGTTATCAGCGAAATTTGGCCAGACTTACTTTTTACAGCAACTTCTGGGAAGATAGTGCGGGTTTCTCAAACGGGTGGTTATAAAGACCGGAAATCGAAAGAAGAATTCCAACATCGTTGTCAGCTAATTTAAGATACCAAACACCTTGTTGTTTAAAGATATTCTTGGCTAAAATTGGATCGAGGACTGCGTCTAGTTCTTGTCCGATATTTTCCAAAATAACTGGGGTTCCAAAAGTTATCGCATTTTCCAGAACTCTTACATAATTTGCAATTCAGTCAGTTTTATCACCTGCAGTCTGTTGTTTTTCTCCATGTTTTTAACCCATTTGTTGGCTTGACCTAAATAATATTTTAAAAGTTTAATTTTGGTTTTATTTAACAGAAAGTTACTCATCATGACGGACCCTTAATTTGGATGATTCTGTTTATGCTAAAATTAATATTTTTAGTACCTTGTGGGTCTATCATAAGTGGATATCTTCTAGCCGTTGTAGCAATAATACCATTTTCTATGCTGTAGTTGTCCAACGGGTAAACCAGCTATATTCAAGATCTAATAACTACTGGTTCTCCCATTGTGGTTACTAATGAAAAACTGGAAGAACATGGGATACCCAGATTTAGGGACAGTTCGTTCCAACCTTTTACTAAGTCCCTTCTAAAATAAAGATTGAAAAATGATATAAGGAACCCATACAACATTTTTTGCCGGCAAGGCATTGGCAAGAAAGGTATCAAAAGACATCAAAATGGGCAATTGGCCGTTATTGGGCCACGTGTTGCGAGAAAATGTGATGGCATCCATCATTAATAAGCTATGCTAGAAAAATGCATTTAGGATGATGGCATCCATCATTAAAAGGTTTTGGCAAAAATATGCCTTTTAGATGATGGCATTACATAATTTTTTTCCTAATGACAATAAAATGCATTTTTACCGTCAGGGAACTACAATGTGCATAAATAATGCACATGCATAATGTGTGTTTATGTACAGGGTGTTCCATATAAAATTAAATACTCTAATTTTGGAAAAACCATAAGAGATACAAGAAAAGTTAAATGCAGAAGTTGTTCAGTGAAATGTATTTTTTTAGTATTTTTATTGTATCTCTTATGGTTTATCCAAAATTATAGTATTTAATTTTATAGAAAGGTTTACAATCACTTACCTATAATCGACTGTAAAAGCCCCAAGGTAAGCGATGGATCCTGCGGATAACAACCACGTCACCAATGACGTTACCCAATAGCCCAGTAAGCATTTCTGCGGTCTCAGACCATCTAGCTTTTTCACCACCCAAACTTTCAATAAGTTTTTCAGCCCTATCTAATTTGCAAGAACAGATATATATTTGGTCTTCCAGTTCTTTTTTCTTCTTTGTTTCAGCTGCAAATTCGTCGTTTAAAGCTTGTAATTTATCAGAAACCTATAAAACAGTAAAATTATTACTAAATTACATATCTGTGTATAATTTAAGGAAGTTATCTTTACCTCTTGTAACTGAGCCCTTTTTTCGTTTAAAGTATCCATCTGTAGAGCTAACTCAGCTTCGGCTTCAGCTAATCTTGCTTTTTTCGGTGCCACAATTTTAATGACTCTATCATAAACTCCCATAGCTCTTACCATTTGCATAGACCTTCACAAGCAGTAGACACTGTCTTTATTCTTTCTGGGTCGAATTCTCTATCTGACATATATCTATAACCAAAAATATGATTAATACATAGGGGTTGTGGCATTTTATAAATATTTGGTAAGTTAAAAAAATGATATAAAAAATAAATAAACCTTTCTCTAATTTTCTTCATAACAGGCACTGGAATGTTATCTTTATCGTAGGTTTTTAGATGTTCCAAAAATTTCATATCACCTAAAAGCTTGACGGAAGGTCCCCAATAATCTTCCATCATTCTTCCAGTTGTCAAATCCGGCTTTCCTCTCTGGTTTTATTTGTTTCATTACACAACTCTATAAAAATAGACATCTATTTTTTGGAACAAATCTTATAATACAATAACTATTAAGGATGGTCCAACTAAAATGAACGATGTTAATTGAAAATTAAAAAAAAATTAGAGAATTTTTTTATTATTTTTTTATTATGATGGAAGAATCTATGACAAGTATGTGTTGAAACAAAATATCAGCCAAATAATCGCCACGGCTTCGGTGGCATTTCTCTATCAATGATCTACATTTTTGTTCAAGAGTAAAGTACCTGTATTTTGGGTAATATCAAAAATTGTTATAAAGAAAAGAGCACTATAGTAATGATTATACGATATCTTACCGCTTCCATAACTAATTTAACTCCAGATGGAGGATTTTCATAGATTTGACCAGGGTTATATCACTTGGTTTAAAGTGTATCCAAAGCTTCAATAGCAGCTTCGAGTGCTGGGATGGCTTCAGAAAGGTCAGATTCGCAGTCATCCTTTATGGCCTGTGCTGCGGCAGCTGCTTCATTAGCTAAAGCTTCGTCGGCAGCTACAACCTGAAACAATTAGCAGTTAAAACCTTCTATTGGTTGTGAATTCCCTGAATGACAAGACTTTACCTCTTTCTGCTTCTCTACAATAACAGTATCTTGTTCAATCTTGATCATCAACTTCTCAGTCTTCGCTTGCGCAACTATCAGCTTCGGTTGCAACATGTGCAACTCTTCTTGCATCAATCCTACCTGCCCAGCAGCAAAGCTGAGGTTTTCCAATCCAGTTTCGTACCGATTAATTTGGAAAGCTTGATTTGGTCGATTTTTTTCGCCAGCAGTGTGATAAAAGTTTGAATGAGTTCCAAATAGGAAGTCGGAGTGATGTAGGTTCTTCGTTTTTTGTTCCCTGTAAAATATTTCTGCAGCTGTTTGAACGGTGACGTGAAACTCTTTGCACATCTTCACACATTTTTCGGTCATATCGCTTTCAATGTTGGTTTTTGAAAGGAACATGTTAGCAACGCGTTCCAGTGCGTCATCGGGCCAATTTTGGAACCAATCGATGGTGCAACAGTTTATTAGAGATGGGAACATTCGACAGCGTAGCCTAAAAGCATCTCCTATAGGGCTGAAGCAAAGAGCTACGTGAAGATTTTGACGAACTCTTTCTATGAAAAAGTTGTAGAGGGCTAAAGGTGTGGATTCTATTTTTCTGCCCTAAAATTATAATTATACAGGGTGTTTTAGTACTAGGTGTTCTCCCTTTTTGGTAACACAGTAAATTTTATCGTCTATACAGGGTGGCCCACCATATTCGACACGGTCTGTAGCTGGATAGCCAGGGGGTTTTTAAAAAATTAAATACTGGAACTTATACAGGTCAGATAAGACCACAGTATAAAATTATTTTAGTCTATACAGGTTGTCTCAAAAAAGTGACGTATAAAAGTTATATTTTTTTAAATGGAACACCCTATATTTTATGACAGTTTTAGATTCTACTTTAAAAAATAACTCAAGTTTGTTTATAGTACTAAGTGTCTAATTTTATTCGTTTTTGTAATATTTGATTTTTTGAAAAATGCAGAGGTAAAATTAAATTGATTTTACTTTAACACTTTAAACTTTAAAATGGGTAACAAGATAAGAAAAAGTCTGCCATATCATACGTAGGTCAAATCAAGATCAAATTTTGTACAGGGTAATCAAAAAATAATTTCAATTTTTCAGAAAATCAAATAGCCATATCTCTCTTATTTTGTCACATGATGACAAATAAAATACTCTTTCAAATGGTGTATAGGTTGCATATACCTATCTTTTGTGCTTTTTTAGTAAAATCTGTTTTTACAAATTTTTAGTCCAAATGTTTATTTAAATTAAAGTTGGCTGTGACATAGCAGCCATTAATATTTTTCTTAAGAAAATAACGACCATTTATTGATTACTAGTGTTTTAGTCAGTTTAAAAGAAATTTCAATGATTTTAAATAAAGGCCCTTCTTCTACAACAACAAGATGATATAATACTGGTAGGATGTGAAAAAATGGTTTATTTTAGTCTAGAGTTAATCCTAAAAATATTCCAGGAGAAACCACAGTGATTATGGATAATGGAAGAAACGAGTTATAGTTCACAGAATGTCGTCATAACTGACCAGAGGCGTTATTAGGATTATTTAAAAACACAAGTTTTATTATTACCACATTCAGCTGAAATAAGTGTTAATGGAAGTAGCATTATAAGCAACTAATGAATTTTTTTCTGTGAATTTTAAAAATGGTGGCAGATACAAAATCTATTAATTTTGTGCTTTTTTCCAACAAATTTACATTTTGCAATAACGGCTTAGTGAATAGGCATAGCTATGTCACAGCCTACTTACATTTAAATAGACATTTGGAATAAAAATATGTTAAAACGAAATTTACTTAAAAAGTATAAAAGATAGGTATAGGTAGGGTTGCCAACTTTTTTGACAAAAACGTATACAATCGTTTGAAAATGAAAAAATAAAGTATTGAAAAGAAAATAAAGTATTTTTCAAGTTTTATATTTTTATAGTATTAAAAACGTATTTTTGTGTGCTTTTAGCACTTGCTAACAATATTTTGCTATTTTTAAATATTTTAAAGCTGGTTTGACAATCATCATTTAAATTTAAATTAATTAACAGTTTGTTTTTAATTAAATTTATTGACGCACTATTTTTTCTCTTCTCGCCACTTCAGACTAATTATTGAAAAAGCTAAAGTGACGAAAACGGAGAGTATACGTAAAAAATATTTTTTTATATTTGGTAAGCTATCAGATTAAGTATAGTATATTGCCATTTGTAGTAGGCTTTACTACGGATTCTAATACTGAATTTTTTAATTATAAACAAAAATACCGGACAATTTTCAATTACGTCGATAGTGACATCTATGACATGTCATCTGTCACTGTCACATTAACATCTAACATGACATCTTACATTTCGTTCAGTAATTATAAGTCGTTTTCATAATCTGTTTTAACTTTAAAATACCAATAAATAATAAGTAGGTACCTAACTTATCCATAATTTAACGCATCCACATTAAAGGTTGAAAATAAAGTATTTTTACATACTTTATTTGTATGCAAAAATATAATTACCAAAAATAAAGTAAGATACGTTATTATAAAGTATGGTTGGCAACCCTAGGTATAGGCAACCTATAACCATTTGAAAGAGCATTTGGTTTGTCATCATGTGGTCTAAAAAAATACAGGGTGTTCCATTTAAAATAATAGAGATATTGCTATTTGACTTTCTAAAAAATTGAAATTATTTTTTGATCACCCTGTATAATCTTTGACCTCGATATGACCTACGTATGATAAGGCAGACTTTTTCCTTTTCTTGTAACAAATTTTAAAGTTTAGGGAGTTTATATTGTTAAAATAAAATTAATTTCATTGCACCCCTGCATTTTGAAAAAAAATCAAATATCACAAAAACTAATAAAATTAGACACTTGGTACTATTAACAAACATAAATTATTTTTATGTAGAATCTAAAACTGTCATAAAATATAGGGTGTTCCATTTAAGAAAATATAAGTTTGATACGTCACACTTTTTGAGACACCCTGTATAGAGTAAAATAATTTTATACTGTGGCCTTATCCGACCTGTATATGTTTCAGTATTTACTTTTTTTTTAAACTCCATGGTTATCCAGCTACAGACCGTGTCGAATATGGTGGGCCACCCTGTATTTGTTTTGACTATATCTTACCGATTCTCTAGCTGCACCTTGCATTTTTTCTAAGATCTCAGCCTTTTCGTCGGGTGCATATAAATTTGGTACATCGCCCGTATTCAGTACGGTACTTATCTCTTCAACAAACATTTCGTCGGCCACTTGAGTGTCGGAGAAAATGAAAACTATAGGTTTTCCCTCGATTCCTGCTTTTAAAAGCAGTCGTTTTAGAGTCGTCTCTCAATCTGATACGCCATAGTTTCTCGAAAGTTCAATCTAGAATTAAAATATTGGAATGATACTTAACACGTTCATGTTTTTCCATACAATAAGCTTTTTTAAAAATTTTAACTAAGCTGTTTTATTTCATAGCATATTAGCTATGATTCCCGGCTTCGCTCGGGGAGTTGATATGAGACCCAAATAACCGTTGTTCTGAATGAAGTTCAAATACTCGACAACAGATGGCGCCACTACACTTAATTTCCAAGTTGAAGGGTTGGAAGAGTCCTTATCATATCGGCACGCACATTTTATCAACTTAGTTTTATTATATATAATAATTATGCAGGATTTTTTAGAATAAAATGTTGATTATTAATGTTATAATTAGGGATCCCTGGACCATTTTTACCATTCATTACTAATAAGCTAATTTTTCATGAGTAGCTTCATTTTCACGAGACACCCCAATTTTTTCTTTTAACAATTTCCGTTGGTGATACAGGGGTAGCAGGCAAAGTCGATTGATGAGATAAGGTCACGACATTCGCCATATTGGCTAGCGCGGCTGTCGGGCCATTTTCGGCCATGTTTGATTTTAGGCAGATCAGTGGCGTAGAATTAAGGAAAAAACAAAAAGGAACTGTATGTTGTAAACAAAATTTATTGGAATATTTTAATAGGCATAACCTAAAACAAAAACATAAATGTGGTTTAAATACTGAAAATTAAAAATTATCAAAGCGACGACAGGATGATGAGGTACCTGGCGGAGCAAAACATTTTCCATGGTTCCGTAAGTCAAAAACCATTTTAAAAACTTTGTATACAAGGTGTGCGCTAATGAATGGTACACAGAAAAACCACAGATTCCTTATGCCAAAATATTAAGATTTAACCAAACATACCTAATATCTAAAAGTTTATAATAAGGAAGATACGGGGGTGTCATAGTACAAAGAAAAAGTAAATTTATTTTGATCATTGTTCCCCCTTTTTAAATATCTTAATAAAACGGTATCTCGGGGTTTTTAAACATTAGCTTTTCAGATCGAATATTAATTTTTGTGTGTAGACTGGAGGGCGATGGGTACGCTATTTAAACTTCTCTAAAATTACCCATTTTTTGTTACTACTCTGTATGTATGTAAACTAGTAATCTTCTCTATGCTTTCTGCACAAAAAGGTATACTTAGTAAGAATCGGTCTTGACAACCGTTTTTAAGGTATTCACGTTTTAGTTGTTCAGTGCACCCGAAAGTATGTACCTTCAATAACATCGTATTAGCTATAATTACAACTGCTCAGATATAAATAGCTGATAGCTAAAAACTCCTGAATACCGAGTTTTATTAAAATGTTTAAAACATATCAGAAATTATCGAAATGCATGAATAAAAAATATTTATATCCCTTTAACACCCCGTATCTTCCTTATCATTTACTTTTGGATATAGGTATGTTTGTTTAAATCCTAAATGGGTATTTTCGCAAAAAATCTGTGGTTTTTCTGTGTACCATTAATTAGCGGACACTCATCAGTATCATATGTATATAAAAACACGAATGACTGAAAACTATTCGACTAAACACTATCAAAATCTCTAAAATAAAACGAGTCCGAACCAATAATATGTGAAGTCTCTAAACTAACCAAAAACATTAACAACTGGAAATTCTTGCAAAATATACAACCAAAATGAAAATGGCAAATTTCCACAGTTTTTACCAAACAAGGCTTCGACAAGGCACGACTCTGTCATCAGCTGATAATGCTACCAACTTTGAACAGAACTGCCAACCGAAATCGTAATTCTCACACCCTCACGTCCCTGACAAAAGCTATCACCGGTCTTGCTTATGTCTAAACCCCTTCTTATAAAGAAACTCTGGTAGCAGGGATTAAATATGTTGATTTGATGAATATGACAAAACCAGGATAACGGTCCTTGCAATTTATAGGACAATTTGGGTATTAAATTTTATAAATATTCTTAATCAACAAAAAAAAATCAGCTGGTTAGTAGTTATTTTCACGACATCGTTAATTATACATGTTGGTGGTAGGGGACTCTTTGATAAAACCTTACAGTCTGTGGGACAATTTTTTTTCATGGTGTATTTAGATAATTATCCTGAAAATTAACAGAAAAAATCCCAGTTAGTAATAAATTTTTAATATTCGTCAAATCAACACATTAAATTCCTGCTACTCCTGTAACCAACAAAAATTGTTGTAAGGAAAAAAGTTGGGCGTCTCGTCAAAATGAAGTCACTCACGAAAAATTTTTGTAAGGAAAAAAGTTGGGCGTCTCGTCAAAATGAAGCCACTCACGAAAAATTGGCTTGTTAGTAATAATAATAATAAAAATTGTTTTATTTATTAAAATGTTAGTCATGTTACCTCAAAAACACTATACTCAGACATGGCGCTAGCTAGTTTCACTGAACTATGTCGTCCAGAACCTCCAATACCAACCAAAAGTACATTACCGTTCGGTTGATTCAAAACTCTTGATACCCTGGAAACATGTTCGATTGCGAACTTGAACATTACCAAATTCATGGGTGATTTTGATATCACGTTGTACTCCTCCAGGTAGTACTCCATTTTTTCGATTAAAAGGTTCATGTCGCTAATCTAAACAAAACCAAAATTTAAAAAAAACACGTGAAAGACAAGGGACAAAATTTAAAAACAAAAAAATGCATTTGAGTTATTTTTAAAGTAGAATCTAAAACCGTCATAAAATATAGGGTGTTCCATTTAAAAAAAATAACTTTGATACGTCACACTTTTTGAGATAGTCTGTATAGACTAAAATAATTTTATACTGTGGTCTTATCCGACCTGTATATGTTCCAGTATTTAATTTTTTAAAAACCTCATGGTTATCCAGCTACAGACCGTGTCGGATATGGTGGGCCACCCTGTATATATACAGTGTGTCCCGCTTTTCATGAATACACCCTGATATCTCAGTTATGAATAACGCGATTTTTTTCAAATTTTGGTGGTGATTGTATGTTAGAGAAATGAAGTATTTGGCATAGTGAAAACTTTTATTCACCATTGGCGTGCGGTCTTGGTTGGTAAAAAGACTTGATTTTTTAGGAAAAGGTTATTAGGGCTTATTAAATTTTTTTTTCTGTCAGATTTAGAATCAGCATCCCCAAAAACCCTTTAATTCATATTTTCAAAATCTCAAGAGCTGATTTTAACAGAAAAAAATATTTATTTTAAGTAACTTTTTTAAGAGGTTATTTATTTCTAACTTTTTGATTTTAATGTTCTAATTCTATTATGTTTCAAACGCCTCCATATCATTCCTTTGAATTCAATACTTCGCAACTCCTATAATAAAGGTTTTTCGAAATTTTGCCAAGATACGCGCGCTGTGTTACTGTTGGTATGATGGCCTCTGCTGTTTTTGAGCAAATTAATCGCAGAGTGCTTTTAAACAAAAGCTTTTGTTTGAGATTTAGTAATTCATATGAATTGTCAATAAGTCAAGCAGTCTTACTTAACTGTTACGAAAATGGCACAAAACCGAAGAGTAATTCTAACAACGATACGTCACGATACTGCTGCCAAAATTAACAGATTGTTCGCAAGAACTGGATCGGTTTTCAAGACAAGACCAATGAGGTACAACTTAAATCACAGACACTATCCAGACGACGAACGTATCTTAGCAGAATTTCGAAACAACCCAAATGGTAGTTTAAGATCAGTGGCGAGGATTCTGAATTTAACGAAAAACAAAGTATAGAGGTGTTTGAAACGCAATAGGATTAGGGCATTTAAACCAAAATTTCTACATACTCTGTTAAATGGTGATTTTTAACGGCGGTTTGAATTTTGTTTGTGGTTGCAAGGTAACTATCTTAACGATAGACATTTTCTTAAGAACATAATGTTTACTGACGAGGCAACGTTTACTACAAACGGTGTGGTGTCTAGTCAGAATTGTAGGTTTTGGGCAGCCGAAAATCCGAACTGGGTAATTAACTGTAAAAATCAATAGAGTGAAAAAGTTAACGTGTGGTGTGGCATATTTAACGAACGCCTTGTTGGACCTTTTTCCTGGATAATCTGAACGGAGAACATTTCCTGCATTTTTTACAAAGTGATTTTTATGACTTTCTCATGGAATTACCTCTAGCACAGAGACAAAACTTATACTTTCAATTAGATGGTGCCCCTGCACATAATTCTCTGATAGTTAGGAACTTTTTAAATGTAAACTTTCCTATGAAGTGGATAGGTAGAAATTCTCCGTTAGAACCATGGCCCCCAGATCGCTTCGGCCCCTTGTGACTTTTTTCTCTGGGGATACTTGAAGAATAAAGTGTATGCTACTAGGCCGCGAAATAGACAGGAATTTTGCATTAGAATCAGGCAAGCGTGCCAGGAAATTACTCCCCAAACTTTAAGAAAAGTGAATTTACTTTTAAGAAGAATTGTTGAAAAGTGTATTGTTTTAGAAGGTAGTTATGTTGAAAATACAGAAATCTAAAATGATGCAATTAGTAATTTTGATATCACAGTTTTAAATAAAGGACTTATTAAAAGATTACTTAAAATTATTTGTTTGCTAAAAACAGTTCTTGAGATTTTGAAAATATGAATTAAGGGGTTTTTGGGGATGCTGATTCTAAATCTGACAGAAAAAAAAATTGAATAATCCCTAATATCCTTTTCCTAAAAAATCAAGTCTTTTTACCCACCAAGACCGCACGCCAATGGTGAATGAAAGTTTTCACTAGGCCAAATACTTCATTTCTCTAACATACAATCACCACCAAAATTTGAAGAAAATCGCGTTATTCATAACTGAGATATCAGGGTGTATTCATGAAAAGCGGGACACACTGTATATATATACTAGCTATGCTTCCCGGCTTCGCTCGGGAGTTGATATGAGACCCAAATAACCGTTGTTCTGAATGAAGTTCAAATACTCGACAACAGATGGCGCCACTACACTTAATTTCCAAGTTGAAGGGTTGGAAGAGTCCGTATATCTTTAAAAATACGCCCTTTAGGGTAGAACGGGAACTTTCTTGTTCGAGGGGGATAAAGGACTATTACATTGTATAGTCCCTTTATCGTATCGGGACTCCTTTTCAAGTTTTATCGGCACGCACATTTTATCAACTTAGTTTTATTATATATTGAATTATACGGTATTTCGTTCACTACAAAATAAATTTAATTAATTTTATAGCGTCAACAACACGTGGTTATTATGCTGTTAAAATGTAGCTTATATGACACGTTCGTAGATTTACCATAGCAGCGCCATCTATTGATTACTTACTCAGCCCAGTCGAACAGACAAATAATTAGCAATAAATTAAAATTGCGACTATAATTTGAGATTTAAACTATCCTATCTCTCAAGTTGGATCGAACTGCACATGGTGTGAGAATTTTATTATAATCGGTTAAGTGGTTTAGGAGTCCATTGAGGACAAACATTGTGACACGAGATTTATATATATTAAGATATATACATATATACAGGG
>JACEGR010002958.1:0-115476 GCA_014170235.1 Listronotus bonariensis
TCAAAGTCGATTGATGAGATAAGGTCACGACATTCGCCATATTGGCTAGCGCGGCTGTGACGTCAAGTCGGGCCATTTTCGGCCATGTTTGATTTTAGGCAGATCAGTGGCGTAGAATTAAGGAGAAAACAAAAAGAACTGTATGTTGTAAACAAAATTTATTGATTATTTTAATAGGCATAACTTAAAACAAAACATAAATGTGGTTTAAATATTGAAAATTAAAAATTATCAAAGCGACGACAGGACGATGAGGTACCTGGCAGAGCAAAACATTTTCCATGGTTCCGTAAGTCAAAACCATTTTAAAAACTTTGTATACAGGGTGTCCGCTAATGAATGGTACACAGAAAAACCACAGATTCCTTATGCCAAAATATTAAGATTTAACCAAACATACCTAATATCCAAAAGTTTATAATAAGGAAGATACGGGGTGTCATAGTAAAAAGAAAAAGTAAATTTATTTCGATAATTGTTCCCCCTTTTAAATATCTTAATAAAACGGTATCTAGGGGTTTTTAAACATTAGCTTTTCAGATCGAATATTAATTTTTGTGTGTAGACTAGAGGGCGATGGGTACACTATTTAAAATTCTCTAAAACTACCCAATTTTTTGTTACTACTCTGTATGTATGTAAACTAGTAAGCTTCTCTATGCTTTCTGCACAAAAAAGGTATACTTAGTAAGAATCGGTCTTGACAACCGTTTTTAAGGTATTCACGTTTTAGTTGTTCAGTGCACCCGAAAGTATGTATGTACCTTCAATAACATCGTATTAGCTATAATTACAACTGCGCAGATATAAATAGCTGATATCTAAAAACTCCTGGATACCGAGTTTTATTAAAATGTTTAAAACATATCAAAAATTATCGAAATGCATGAATAAAAAATATTTATATCTCTTTAACACCCCGTATCTTCCTTATCATTAACTTTTGGATATAGGTATGTTTGTTTAAATCCTAAATGGGTATTTTCGCATAAGAAATCTGTGGTTTTTCTGTGTACCATTAATTAGCGGACACTCATCTGTATCATATGTATATAAAAACACGAATGACTGAAAACTATTCGACTAAACACTATCAAAATCTCTAAAATAAAAACGAGTCCGAACCAATAATATGTGAAGTCTCTAAACTAACCAAAAACATTAACAACTGGAAATCCTTGCAAAATATACAACCAAAATGAAAATGGCAAATTTCCACAGTTTTTACCAAACAAAGCTTCGACAAGGCACGACTCTGTCATCAGCTGATAATGCTACCAACTTTGAACAGAACTGCCAACCGAAATCGTAATTCTCACACCCTCACGTCCCTGACAAAAGCTATCACCGGTCTTGCTTATGTCTAAACCCCTTCTCATAAAGAAACTCTGGTGAAAGTAAATCATGGCTAACTTGATTCATTTTGAAGATAGCGAGTATTTTTCAAATTTTCTACATTTGGCCAGGCACTTGTAACCCACTTGATATTAGAGATAGAAAAAAAATGTAAACAGAAAGGTTTTATTGACTTTGAACAACACAAAGTTAAGTTTTTTATTGAGACAGTCTGCATATTTTATCATCATTTAAATGGTCTCCTTAAAAGCTATAAAATATACCTCATTTGATAAATCTATTATTAAATAGTTTCGGAAATATGGCCATCATCAGCATTATTTTAACGGAACACTCTTTATATTATATTACCGTTGCAAAGATATTTGCAAAGAGGTTTAAGAAAATACCACATGTGATATATTTAGCTCTTGTAGTTTTTAAAATATGACCATATAAATCTAAAAATAGTAGATATACGCACTAAGACTCAGAAGCTAATATTTCCGAAAATCATTTTTATTGTGGTAAGTAGTGTATTGGGTTACTTGGGGGAACAACATAACACATCGGCAATGTGAGGAAAAGAGACGGACGATGTAACTAAATACCGGCATGTAAACATGGGTGACTGGTGTTTGTTTGTTTATTACCTTACTGGCCGATATACCAAAACCAATTGCTGGCGCAGTATATTAAAATAGGTTTTGGGATTAAAATATTACCAAAAAGGTGAAAATATCAAAATGATCAAATTTTGCTGCCAAATACCAAATTTCGCTTAAATATCTACCTTTTTTGCTGGCACCAAGACAAGCTGGCTGACCAAAAACCAACCAGAACTAACAGGAACTAACCAGAACTAAAAAAAGCTTACCAAAAATAACAGGAATCAACCAAAACTAACCATAACTACCCAGTTATTGTATAAAGAAGGGATCATTAATTAAATCAACCCAATCAAGTAGTTTTGACACTACCGAGAATCATCACGAAACAGAGCAGATCACTAACCAGAACTAATCAAAGCTAACCAGAACTAACCAAAACTACCCAGAACTAACCAAAGCTAACCAGAACTAACAAAAACTAACCAGAACTAACAGGAACTAACCAGAACTAAAAAAAGCTTACCAAAAATAACAGGAATTAACCAAAACTAACCATAACTACCCAGTTATTGTATAAAGAAGGGATCATTAATTAAATCAACCCAATCAAGTAGTTTTGAAACTACCGAGAATCATCACGAAACAGAGCAGATCAAGTGGTTCTGCCAAACAACAGACCAAGTGGTCTGCCAAACAACAGACCAAGTGGTCTGCCAAACTACAGACCAAGTGGTCTGGCCAAACTACAGACCAAGTGGTCTGCCAAACAACAGACCAAGTGGTCTGCAAAACTAGGCAGACCAAGTGGTCTGCCAAACTACAGACCAAGTGGTCTACCAAACAACAGACCAAGTGGTCTGCCAAACAACAGACCAAGTGGTCTGCCAAACAACAGACCAAGTGGTCTGCCAAACTACAGACCAAGTGGTCTGCCAAACAACAGACCAAGTGGTTCAAGCCAAACTACAGACCAAGTGGTCTGCCAAACTACAGACCAAGTGGTCTGCCAAACTACAGACCAAGTGGTCTGCCAAACAACAGACCAAGTGGTCTGCCAAACTACAGACCAAGTGGTCTGCCAAACAACAGACCAAGTGGTCTGCCAAACCACAGACCAAGTGGTCTGCCAAACAACAGACCAAGTGGTCTGCCAAACTACAGACCAAGTGGTCTGCCAAACTACAGACCAAGTGGTCTGGCAAAGCACATACCTTTACGCCTTAAAAATTACCAGCATTACAAAATGTCAAACTGTAGCAAAAAAAACACTATTATTTAATTTGTCTTTTGTTTTTAAAATTTATACAAGGTATATGGTAAAAGTAAAAAAACATTTTTCAGACTCTCGCGTTAAGCTAATCTATACTTTCTTGACAATGCTGCAAAGTGCTTTTTGGCTCTTTAGAAGGATAACCTATGCGGCATTTATTAACTTTCATTGTTCATAAAAATTGAACACCAATGGTGCAACTAACCCAATTGTGTAAAAGAACTTATTAATTTTTATTGTTCATAAAAATTGAACACCAATGGTGCAACTAACCAAATTGTGTAAAAAAAGTTAATTCTGTTTTTTGAGTGGAAATAAATGGTTTCATTATTTTACTTTCCAACTTTTTTCATTAAAAATTCAATTTGGGGTCTTTCGATTTCATGACTTTAAAGTTAAAATCTATATACTTTAAACGCGAACCCAAAATCTTCAGCTTCTTTAAAAGACACTTCTACTACACCGATTAAAATCAACTTTTTTTTTTGTTTCACTAACCTCTGCTTACTGAGCTACTCTATGCTATTTTTTTTCTTTATTGTTTTATTGCATTTCATCTTTCGTATGAACAAAATTCCTTTTATTGTACAATAAAATTAACTAACTGCTGACTTGACTTTTACATTTTTACAAGTAACGGCCATACCACGTTGACATACCAGTTCCCGTCCGATCACTGAAGTCAAGCGACGTCGGGCACGGTTAGTACTTGGATGGGTGACCGCTTGGGAACACCGTGTGCCGTTGCTTTTTTCTTTTTGTTAAATATAATAACTAAGGAAAATTAATGCTTTTTAATTTCTTTTTTCTATGGTTGTACACAAAGTTTTTTATAGTAATAAAACTCAGTGTGTTCTTTCGTCCAATTGGTTTGACCCAAAACAAACAAAACAAAAAAAGAATGATACGAAAAATGCCCGTTTTAAAACTACCTCTCTTCAATTCAAATCAATCTAAGCACTGTACGTCTTGAACTGTTTTCTCAAAATAATGTAAATTCATTATGTAACAATAAAAAATTTATCGAGATTGACACGTAACCGCTATAAAAGTCTAGAAATAATCTGCTTTAAATAATAAAAACATTGAAATTGTTCCCACATAAAAAACTTTGAAACCAATTTGTGTTAACTTCATTTCTTTATAAAAAAATTGTGGCTCTAAAAAGAACCGTTTTTAATCATTAATTTTTTAAACTTGTCCTGAATTTATTTTGAACTAGTGTATTTGGTGACGGCTTTGGTTCCCTCACTGACTGCGTGCTTGGCCAATTCACCAGGTAATAAAAGTCTTACGGCAGTTTGAATTTCTCTACTGGTTATCGTAGATCTCTTGTTGTAATGTGCCAGACGTGAAGCTTCGGCAGCAATACGTTCGAAAATGTCGTTAACGAAAGAATTCATAATCGACATAGCTTTACTGGAGATTCCTGTATCTGGATGAACCTGCTTTAATACTTTGTAGATGTAGATTGCGTAGCTCTCCTTCCTCCTACGCTTCTTCTTCTTATCGGTCTTAGAAATATTCTTTTGCGCTTTGCCGGCCTTCTTGGCAGCTTTACCGCTAGTCTTCGGTGGCATGATTTTAAAATAACACTTTCACTCGTCTAGAGTCGAAACGAGAATGAAGCCAGCGACAAAATTTACGCTCATTTTATATCAGCCAGAACTCCCTTAGCATGCCCCGCCCACTTCCATTTTTAAGCGTAACGCGCTGTGATTGGTCGTTCAATTTCTTATATATATACGTAAATTTAAAATAAGGTATTCATTACCGACAGTGTGGCTAAAGCGTACACATCGATTTTTAACGTTTTTAAAAAGTTTCAACAATGTCTGGTCGCGGCAAAGGCGGTAAAGTTAAAGGAAAGGCAAAGTCCAGGTCCAGTCGTGCCGGTCTGCAATTTCCAGTAGGTCGTATTCATCGTTTGCTTCGTAAAGGCAATTATGCCGAAAGAGTTGGAGCTGGTGCCCCCGTTTACCTGGCAGCCGTTATGGAATATTTGGCCGCCGAAGTTTTGGAACTTGCTGGCAACGCAGCGAGGGACAATAAAAAGACACGTATTATCCCAAGACATCTACAGCTCGCCATTAGAAACGACGAAGAATTAAATAAACTTCTATCCGGAGTGACCATCGCTCAGGGTGGTGTTTTACCCAACATCCAAGCAGTATTGTTGCCTAAGAAGACGGACAACAAAACTAAATAAATATTTTCAGATATTTATTTGTACCACTTAAAATCGGTCCTTTTTAGGACCACAATATTTTTTACTTTAAAAAAATCGTTTATACCTACTGCCTTGCCCCTAGAAGGCCAATCTTGCTATTTTTATTCTTGTTCAGATGATTAATAAGTATCTTCGACTCTGTCGATGATATTTCATTTTTACAATTTGCTCTAGGTTAATACAAATTTTCTTTTAATTAAACAATTATCCACAATAAGCTTAAAATTTATTCGTATTATACTAAATAATTAAAAATCTGCCATGGCATGACAGAACAAATCTTAAAGGTTTCCGTGATTTTTTGTTATTTCTAAACAATTTCTTTTTAAAAAAGTTTGTGGTTCTGAAAAGAACCGATTTTGGGGGCCGTAATTATGGCGGCAACCTGCCGGAATAATTTCCTTAAAGAAATAAAGATGAATTTATTTCTTTTAGGAGAAGCAGCTTTTTTTCCTTCGACACAGCGGAGATTTTGCAGATTTTGGCTTTGGTGCCTTGGGCTTTTTGGTTGGTCCGGCTTTATTTGACTTTTTAGCTTTTGACGGGGACTTCGGTTTCGCTGCTGCAGCTGTACCAGCAGTGGCACCGGATGATTTGGCTGTTTTCTTTTCAACAGTTTTTTTGGGGGATTTCTTTTCCGCTCCGGAAGCCTTTTTGCTTTGGTTGCCTTTTTAACTGCAGTCTTTGGTTTTTCTCCAGTAGCCGCCTTCTTTACGGGAGATTTCTTTGCTTTAACAGCTGTTTTTTTCTTTTCAGAAGATGCCTGTTTCGCAGAACCGGTTGTTGACGCTGCAAGCTTGAAAGAACCTGATGCACCTTTACCTTTGGTCTGTACCAAAGCTCCAGATACTACGGCTGACTTTAAATATTTCTTGATGAAAGGTGAAACTTTTTCTGCATCGACTTTGTAATTAGCCGCCACGTATTTTTTAATGGCTTGCAACGAAGAGCCACCCCTTTCTTTCAGCCCTTTAATAGCGTTGTTTACCATTTCCGATGTGGGAGGATGTGTCGGCTTTGCTCGTGGATTTTTAGTTTTCTTTTCCTTTTTTGTCGGCGATTGAGCTGGAGGAGTAGATACGACGGGAGCTGTTTCCGTATCGGCCATTTTACTTTAGAATATAACTCTAAAACAACTGTAATAACGGTATTAACTTAAAGAACGACGAACGATCAGACGTTGCGACTTGTTGTTAACACTGCGAGAGACGTTAGAATGAGGTACGGTAAAAATTTCAGCCGAACTATATCTAAACGGTCGGACGGAGGACTGAACGGTTCGCTCTTGACGCTGTACTTGGCCCGGCTTCGTTTATACCTTTTACACGTTCGTCGCAATCATTTTGTTTTAAAGTTTCTAAAACAAATATTTATAAAGTGTTTTAGGTAATATGACATAACGTTCTAGTACTATAAATTGTCATATAAATATAACGATTTAGGTAAATAAATTCACCATTTTTCACATTTAAAATTGTCATGAACGATAAACGGCCCGGGCTCTTCAGGGAAATATTTTTGTTTACTATATTTGTTTTTTAAAAAGTAACTATACTTTATAAATACATTTTTATCACCAGAAAGTTTATTATATTCCTTACGATTATTTGTCCAGTAAAATGTCTCGCTTCTCTTTTAAAAGGGGAAAAATTACTAAACTTCTGGAGGTACTGACAATTCACTGTCGAAGATGGAATTTTTTATCGAAGAAAATTTTACTACATTTAACGGACTCAATATTTTTTTCTTTCTTAACTACTTCAGCATAAATTCTTTACACAAATCAATCCTTACGAAACCTTAATAATAGAGAAACTTTATTATTTAATAATGAAACAGCTACGGTCAACCTGTACAAAGCTCATTTTACCATTTAAATTTTGTTTATGATCAATCAGCTCTAATTTTGCTCTTGTTTTTAAAACATAAAACCAAAAGAAAAAAAAGGTGCATTATTCTTTTATTTTACAAATTTTTACAGTTTTTAAATATTCATCCAAACTTTACCATGTTGGGTAAGAACTGCAACCATTATTTTTATACTTTACGTAAAACTTTCTGTTTAAATAAACGAACATTTTGCGACATACACGGAAGAACGGACATTTAAAAGTGCAAACAACGTAAACATCAATCATTTTGTTGCTCATTCAAAAAATTAACTATAATGCTTATGATACAAATCCAATATAAACATTAAACACATACAAATCATAGAGAGTCGCTAAATAAACACTATCAGTTCATTCTTAATGAGTAATGCTTGTGTTTCATAACAATTTTTCTTTTTATTTATATTGTGGTTCTGAAAAGAACCGTTTTTTTTTCATCATTTTATCATTGTTATTTTAGAGGCAATACAACTTGTTTAACCACCAAAACCGTACAAAGTACGCCCTTGACGTTTTAATGCATAAACGACGTCCATGGCCGTGACGGTCTTCCTCTTGGCATGTTCCGTGTAAGTAACTGCATCTCTGATGACATTTTCCAAAAATACTTTTAATACTCCACGGGTTTCCTCATAGATTAAACCAGAAATACGTTTAACTCCTCCTCGTCGGGCCAATCTTCTGATTGCAGGCTTGGTAATACCCTGGATGTTATCACGAAGTACCTTACGATGACGTTTGGCACCCCCTTTACCCAAACCTTTTCCGCCTTTTCCTCTTCCGGTCATTTTTTTCAAATAAACTCTAGTGACGAGTCAACGGACAAATCGAAACTGATGTCGACTCGCATGTTCCGTCGACTTTTGTTAAATTTTTAAGCCCCGCCCCCTTTAAACGATTTCGACCAATGACGTTGTAGCTGAACGACACAAAACCGCATCGAAATTTTTGTTCTCGGTTATTCGTACAGCATACGTCGTAGAGTTAACGTATTGTTCCGTTACGTCCGTTACTACATTTCGGTAAAATGGCTCGTACCAAGCAAACAGCTCGTAAATCTACCGGTGGAAAAGCACCCAGAAAACAGTTGGCCACCAAAGCTGCCAGGAAAAGCGCACCCGCTACAGGGGGAGTAAAAAACCACATCGTTATCGTCCTGGAACAGTTGCCCTTCGTGAAATTCGTCGTTACCAAAAAGTACCGAATTACTTATCAGAAAATTGCCTTTTCAACGATTGGTCCGAGAAATCGCTCAAGATTTCAAAACCGATCTTCGTTTTCAAAGTTCTGCCGTGATGGCTCTTCAAGAAGCTAGCGAAGCATATTTGGTAGGTCTTTTGAAGACACCAACCTTTGCGCCATTCACGCAAAACGCGTTACCATTATGCCTAAGGATATTCAATTAGCAAGGCGTATCAGAGGCGAACGTGCTTAGTTTGGTTATCATCATCTGACCATCGACAAGTATTTACTAAATAAAAACAACGGTTCTTTTCAGAACCACAATTTTCTTTAAAAAAATTGTAACATCTAAATTTTTGCTTCATACCAAATTTAAATTATACTTTAACGAACGAATCTATACAACGGCCTTATTCTTAATCCCTTTATTTAAAACTTAACTTAAAAAAATAAATAAAACAAAATGGTTTGGAAGTGCTGCTGAAAACCCTACCCGGCAAGGGGGTGAGCCTTTTTTTTCATTTTATGTAGGCATTTTTGACACAGGTGGCAATAACATTCTGCTTTGACCATTTGATTCCTTCATCTTTTTCTACAAAAAAAGTATACTGTTATTTGAATCGATATCTTGGAGACTGTTTTTCATACAATCACATTTTAAATCCAGACAAACCAGCATTTTGTATGTCATAAATGTCGTAATATGATAAAAAAAGAAAATGGTGTTTGTGAGCCTTTTAAACTTTATAATACAAGTAAAGACTGCTTTTCATAATTTTATCACATTTTAATGGTTTTCGCACAAAAATTGAATTTTTATTACATACAAAATGCTGGATGTCTGGACTTAAAATGTGATTTTATGAAAACGGTCCAAGATATCGATTCAAATAAAGTATACCTTTTTATTTAAAAACGATGAAGAAATTAAACGGTTTAAAGTGCATACATTTTATTCTTATAATATAATAAAATGAGAATTTCGAAAGGATGGGTATTTACAACTAAATTTAATTCTCCCAATATTAGCTGACACTGCCATGTTGAAATAAGTTTACACAAAATTCAAACAGGAATCAAATTCTACAGAATTTTAACAGAAAGCAAATACTACAGTATAAAATAAAATGGAGCGTCTAATATATTATACAATTATTATTTTACTTACCTTTGCATGGTCAAATTATGTCTCCTTTACATTATATTAAATTTACATTATTTTTACTGCTTTCTACTTGGTTATTTGGTAAGGCAAAAGAAAAAAAGCGTCGGCGAGCGTCGGTGTTTCCCAGTGATTTCTAAAACAGAAAAAATTATAAAATTACTACAACGAATGAGACCGCGCCGAGGGCAAAGACAAGAAAACGATCGATTAATCGATATACTCTACCTTTCCTTGCAGGTTTCTATGAATTTACACTTTTTAACTCTCTGGCCCTTTTTCTAATGAATAAGGCAACTTGAAATAGGCAGAATTAAAAAAATAATAGGAATTAAGATAAGCGTCGGTGCTTCCTAAAACAGAAAAACGATAAAATGGCGGTAATGAATGCGACGGCGCCGAGGACAAAGAAAATAAAAACGATCGATACTTTACCTTTCCTTGCAGGTTTCTACGTATAAAATTTCAGATTCCTGTTTTACCGACTAAAATAAAATCTGGAACCTGGGCGCATAGGCAACCAACATATCGTTAAATCCCTTTAAAAATCTGGCCAGGTGCAATGACAGCTCTCATAAGAAGTTGGCCAGCCTGCCGGCAGCCGCAAGCCGCAACGACAGACTTTGTTTTGTTATTATATTTTTTTCTTTTGCAAGATGGAAAGTTCTGCAAGTGAAATTACAGCAAACGTTACAGTAGTAAATACTGGTAACATAGCTAATTTAGCAATTTTTAAAATTGGAGATGATTGGGAGATTTTTTCTGAGCGGTTAGAGCAATTCTTTTGGCAAACCGAGTAGAAGATGAACGCAAAGTATCGGTATTGTTAACTTCTATTAATGAAGATGTTTATATCATTTTGAGAAGAAGTTCGAAGACTTACAAAGAACTGATTGAGTTGTTATCCAGCCAGTTTAAACCCAAGATTTCGGTATACAGAAAAAGGGTATATTTTGATTCAATTAGACAAAAAGAGGAAAGTATTAACGAATGGTTCGTAAAAGTTAAGAAAGCAGCCTCTGAGTGTGAATTTGGTAATTTATTAGAAGCTAGAGTTTTAGACAAATTTGTTGTGGGTCTAAAGCCAGGACCAATTTTAGATCGTCTTTGTGAAGAAAAAATTTCAAGGTGTCTAAAGGATATGGTTGAAATTGCTTTAGTAAAAGAAGCGACCCTTAGAGAAACCAAACCACAGATGTCAAACGTTTACCAGCTACAAGGTGAAGTTAGAAAGACTTACAGTGATGGTAATCGCAAGGGTTCGGGGTCAGTGAAACATAATTTTGGTGGTAAATTAAAGGACAAGGTAACTGATAGAAGGGACCAGGTGAGTGAAAAGAAAAATTTATGTTTTGTGTGTGGTGAAAGCTATCACATTTTTAAAACTTGTAAATTTAAAAAGTATACGTGTTCAAATTGTAAAAAAATAGGACACATAGCAAAAGTGTGTAAGATTCAGGTTGAAAAAAACCATTATTTAGAATCTAAGGAACCTAATGATAATGTTACTGAATTTTTTAATATTGACATTTTTAGTTTAAGTAACAATTTTGTTGCACCAGTAACTTTAAAAGCTTTTATCAACAATATTCCCATTTTGTTTGAGGTTGATACGGGGGCAGGGTTGTCATGCTTACCTTATGATATTTATCAAAAATTCTTTAAACAGGTTCAAATTAAACCAACTAACATCATAATAAAAGTTTATCATGGGCCAGAGATTGCACCACTAGGTAAAATAGATGTTGATTTTATGATTAATAAAGATACAAAAAGTTGTACATTTCTTATTGTAAAAGGAGCTTCAAAAGCTTTAATAGGTCGTGATATTTGGAGAAAATTTTTGTTGACCTTGAATGAGAGGAGTGAAGTGCTTTTGAATGGTATAAAAGTTTCGGAGAATGAGGAAGTTTGTGAAGTTGACCATGTTAGTAATGTAACTTTACAGAGGGTTTTAAAAAAGTTTCCAGATTTATTTAAAGATGAGTTAGGGCAATATAAGAATGAAAAAATTAAATTAGAACTCAATGCGGAAAATATTAACCCTATTTTTAGAAAACCAGCACCGATTCCCTATGCTTTTAAAGAAAAGGTTCAAAAAGAATTAGAAAGGCTAGAGAAGGAAGGGGTGATTGAGAAAGTTTCGAATTCAAGTTTTGGAACGCCTCTAGTTCCTGTTGTTAAGCCTAATGGTGTTGATATTAGACTTTGTGCTAATTATAAAGTAACAATTAACAAATTTTTGAAAGATGTTAACCATCCACTTCCTAGGATTGAGGATATTTTTGTAGCTTTGCAGGGTGGTCAGCATTTTACCAAGTTAGACTTTTTGAATGCTTATAATCAATTGATTTTAGATGATGAAACGTCTGAACTTTTAGCATGGAGTACGCCCTATGGAATTTATAAGGTAAAGAGATTGCCATATGGAACAAAACCTGCATGTAGTATTTTTCAATGTGTGGTAGAAAAAGTTTTGTTAGGTTGTAAGGGCACTGTAAACTATTTAGATGACATTGTTGTAACTGGAAGGAATGAAACTGAGCATTTAAATAATTTAACTGAAGTTCTTGATAGATTGAACAGGGCAGGATTTAGGCTAAATGCGAGAAAATGTGTTTTCTTTCAGGATAAAATTTCTTATTTAGGTCATACTATTTCAGCTCTTGGTTTAGAAAAAGATAATAAAAAAATTGAAGCAATTTTGAAAACGCCAACTCCGCGTGATAAAACTGAAGTTCGTGCATTTGTAGGTATGATAAATTATTATTCTAAATTTATTCCTAATTTAGCAAGTAATTTAAAACCGTTGTATTGTCTTTTGGAAAAAGATAGATGTTTTAAGTGGAATAAAGCTTGTAAGGAATCTTTTGAATTTGCAAAGAAAGCTATAACTTCTGATCGGGTTCTTATACATTTTGATCCAAATAAAAAGTTACGTTTAGCATGTGATAGCAGCGAATACGGAATAGGAGCAGTTCTGTTACATGTGTTGCCTGATGGGGTTGAAAGACCTATAAGTTTTATTTCTAGGGTACTATCGAAAGCTGAGAAAAACTACAGCATGGTACATAAAGAAGCACTCAGTATTTATTGGGCAGTAACAAAATTTTATGAGTATTTAGCAGGACGTAAGTTTGAGATTGTAACCGATCATAAGTCATTGCAAACCTTATTTGGGGAGCATAAGAGTTTACCTAAAATGGCAGCGGGAAGACTTCAAAGGTGGTCTTTATTTTTAAGTGGTTTTGATTATACTATTCGGTATATTCAGGGTAAGGAAAATAAGGCAGATGGTTTAAGTAGATTACCATTACCAATGGAAGAGCCGAGTACTGCAGTGGAGTATGATTATTTAAATTTTCTTGAGTCAGTTTTTCCTATTGATTCAAATAAAGTAAGGTCAGAAACAAGACGTGATGTTAATCTTGGTAGAATTTTTAATTTTATTAGGAATGGATTTCCAAATAACACAAAAGATGAATCATTAAAACCATATTTTAGTAGAAAAGACGAGTTGTCAATCGAAAATGATATTATTTTATGGGGTTATCGAGTCGTAATACCTAATAATTTAAGAGCACAACTGTTGTCTGAGTTACATAGTACTCATGAGGGTGTATGTAAGATGAAAGCGAATGCCAGATCTTATTTTTGGTGGCCTTCACTGGATAAAGATATTGAGCGATTGGTGTCTGAATGTCGAGTTTGTTCTACTTCTAGATCAGAACCTAATAAATCTATTTTAATGCCATGTGTAAAAGCAAGCTATTTCTATGAAAGAGTTCATGCTGATTTTTAGGTCCGATTCGAGGTAAAATGATCTTAATTATAATAGATACCTATTCTAAGTGGCCTGAAGCTTTTATCATGAAAAATACAGATACATTAAGCCCTATAGAAAAGTTTCATGAGTGTTTTGCGCGTTTTGGTTTACCTAAGGTTGTGGTAACAGATAACGGTCCACAGTTTTGTGCAGATGAATTTTCAAAATTTTTAAGTTTAAATGGAGTAAAACATCAAACTTCTCCTCCATACCATCCTTCAACTAATGGTATAGCTGAGAATGCTGTGAAAAATTTTAAAAACAGTATATGTAAAGCATTTAAGGATGAAACTAATAGTGATGCTTCTTTTGAAACTTTAATGAATCGTTATTTATTTCATTACAGAAAGAAATTCAGTACACATCACTACTGGTATCAAACCAAGCAGTTTAGTTTTTAAACATAATATTAGAAATAGGTTAGATCTTCTTACCGAAAGAAATGTTAATTCAGATAAGAAGGTAATGAACTATGATGGTAAGAGGAATAAGATTTTTAAAGAGGGGGATGTAGTGTTATGTAGAGATTATCGAAATCCTAATAAGAAAGGTTGGGTGGAAGCTAAAATTGATGAGGTTTTAGGTGATAGAATATATTTATGTAAAGTGTTAAAAGATGGGTTTATTTGGAAAAGGCACGTCAACCAAATATTGAGTAGTGACTTAAAACCAGTAAATAGTGATACGAGCTCTACTTTGGCTGATATGTCTGATAATATTATTAATCGTAATGATTGTACTACTTCTGATAAAATGTTTATTCCTTCTTTCCATTCAAATGTCAATGATAATTGTAAAATTAATAGTGAGGATAAGAATAGTTCTACTGATGAAGTTAAAGACACTTGTGAAAGTGCAGTGTTAGTTAGTAGACCAGATAAAAATGTTTTGGTACAGAATAATAAGAAGGATGATCAGATTATAAGTTTAAATGTAAATGAACGACCTAAGCGACAAATTAAAGCACCCGTACGTTTGGATTTATAGGTGGGGTAGATTGTAATATATTAAGTTAAGTACGGTACTGTGCATTGAATAGTGGGTTGCCTAGGTTAACTTTATAAATTAGAATATTATTCTAGAGTAGACATAGGATAAAAATATATTGTTTTCTCTCTCTTAGTAATGACTGTTTTTGGTAGAAACATGTAAGATTTTTAAGATAAAATAAAAATCGGGTTTTTACAAAGTCATCTCGTGTTTTTTTATTCTCCGATACTACAGGGACACTATACATATTCGTACCTTGGGACGTCCCGAGGTACAGCAACTAGATTTTAATGAAAAATAAAATATGTGTATTCTGTAGTTCTTACCTATTATTTTCAAGCTCTTCCATTTCAATTTAAAATCTATGATTTTAAAAGTTTCTTTAAAGTTTAACCTAGAAAATGTGTTTAATTATTTCGATTAGCTAATTTATTTTCTTATTTTCAGATGCCTAGAAGTAAAAATAATATTAAAAGGCCTAAAGTAAATAAGGAGCAAATAGAAAAAGCTGCTAATGCTTATTTAAATAAAGAAATGTCTTTTAGACAAGCAGCAATAACTTTTGGTGTTACGAAAACAACCCTTCATAGGCATATTTCAAAGCATAAGCTAAGTAGTAATGAAAAATTCTCTTACGAGGCCGATAATGCTGTACAAAGGGTGCTCAATGATGAACAAGAAGCTGAGCTTCGCGACTATATTAATGATGCAGTAAATATGAACGTAGGATTATCAACTCTTGAAGTACGGAGACTCGCATTTCAATATGCAGTAGCAAATAAAATTAACCATCCGTCCTCTTGGGATCAAAAGCAGCAAGCGGGAAAGAAATGGTTTTTAAATTTTCAGAATAGGAACAATATAACCCTGCGAAAACCACAAGCAACGAGTGTAGCCAGATCTACAGCTTTTAACAGGCATAATGTAGAGACATTTTTTAACAAACTCGAAGAAGTTCAGGGACTTTCCACCTAACAACATATATAACCTAGACGAAACAGGAGTCCGAACTGTTCATGAACCTCCCAAGGTTGTAGCTGTAAAAGGAACCCGTCATGTCGGAGCAGTAAATTCTGCCGAAAGGGGGCAAAACGTTACAATCATTTCTGCCATTAATGCAATTGGCAATTCGATACCCCCTATGTTTATATTCCCAAGAAAGTTTTTTAAAGAACACATGTTGAAAGGGGTGCCTGTTGGAAGCATCGGTGGGGTAAATGAAAGCAAAAAGTCAAACAAACTTTTTATTCAGTTCATGGATCATTTTATATCAGTAGTAAAACCGAATAAAACAGATAATAAGATTTTGCTTGTCCTAGATAACCATGAGAGTCATATGACCATGGAGGCCATAAATCTTGCAAGAGAGCACGGGATTACAATGCTTACGTTTCCCCTCACACTAGTGAGGCTCCAGCCTCTTGATAGGTCAGTCTTCGGACCTCTCAAAACCTATTATAATACTGCATGTCACGAATTCCTATTAAATAAACCGGGAATACCAATGTCAATATACGATATTGCCGAGAATGTTGGAAAAGCATATCCAAAAGCTTTTACTCCTTCTAACATTTTAACCGGGTTTCGAGTTGCGGGAATTTTTCCCTTAAATAGAAATATCTTTGAAGATCATGAATTTTTACCTTCCCCTGTAACTAATTAGAAATATAACTTAGAAACTTTTTAATAAGACAAAATAATATGAAGGCGATGACACATATAAAAACTTTTATTGACACTATTTTAAAAATTAACAATTACAATACCAATAGGTATAAAATAGAGGTAATAACAATAATGTTTACATACTGGTTCATCACATGTATTTCTAACACCAGCCCTTAAACATTACTGTTTTAAAACTAAACCAAGTTCTTGACAGAAAGCTTCATGTTTGGGTCTTCTCTGTTGGTATAATAAAACAGCAGATTTCACTTTTAACTAGTTTAATTAGTTAAATACTCAAAATTGTAGTTAAAACAGAATAAAAACGAGAGATAGAACACTTGACACTTAGCATGTCGCCATTACATTTCTACGACAACGACTTCTAAACGCGACATCTAGCGGCAACTTCTTACACTAGTTACATACTACATATTTTAATGTACAGGTAAGTATAAAGAAGAATCCATATTCTCTACTAAGTTTATACCACTATGCGATAGATGGCGCAATACATTCTACTACATGGTAAGAATTATCTACCTAGAAGTATTGCTGGATTATAAAACTAAAAACACTTTTATAACTAACATTCTCAAATTTTTTGTTAGAACATCAGCCATCATCTGATTTGTGGGTAAATATTTCAAATCTATTTGATCTGACTGGATAGCTTCTCTTACGAAGTGGTGCCGAATGTCAATGTGTTTAGTCCTACTGTGATATCTTTGATTCAAAGCCAATTTTTGAGCTGACTGGCTATCATTGAACAATGTGACACATTTTTTCTCATTTACCAACTTCAACAAACTTTGCAAGAAAATGGCTTCCTTCGTTGCTTCAGACAGACCCATGTATTCAGCTTCAGCACTTGATAATGCTACCGTTCTTTGCTTTTTACTTTCCCAGGAAACTGCAGCACTGCTAAATTTAAATACATAGCCTGTATAGGATTTTCTGTCTGCAATATCCCCTCCCCAATCGGCATCCACGAAGCCTTCTAAATCTTTTTGGTCTTTGGAGAAGAATAGACAGTAGTCCATAGTGCCCTTTAGGTACCGAAGAACCCGTTTTGCAGCTTTAAAATGTTCTTCGTTGTAGCAGGTGTTAAACTGACTTAAAAAACTTGTTGAGTATGCAATGTCTGGTCTTGTACACACTGCCAGGTACATTAAAGAGCCAATTATATTCTGATACGGCAACTTTGAATCAGGAATTAAATTTTCATGTTTATTAAATTTTTTGTTTTGTTCTTAAGGTGTTTTTACGGCTTTACAATTAATCATGTTAAATTTTTCCAAAATGGTTTGTATGTATTTCTTTTGATCAATATAAATTCCATCTTTTTCTCTCCTAATTCTAAGTCTTAGGATTTGGTTTGCTGTTCCCATGTCTTTCATATCAAATTTGGACATAAGCTGATTCTTTAAGTTTGCTTTTTCAGTGTTGTCGTTAGAAAAAATCAAGATATCATCAACATAGAGGGATAGAATTAACAATTTTTCATCTTTTCTTGTATAATAGACACAAGGTTCATTCTCTAGGCGCTGTAAACCAAAATTTTGCAGAACAGAATGGATTTTCTCATACTATGCTCTTGGTGCCTGTTTTAACCCATAAAGTGATTTCTTCAGTAGACACACCTTGAACTCCCGATTTTCTTGGATAAATCCTTCAGGCTGCTTCATGTAAACGGTTTCTTTAAGATCACCATTAAGAAATGCAGTCTTCACATCCATCTGGTCAATATCAAGATCCAACTTGGCTGCTAATGCGATCAACATCCTTAAAGTGGAATGTCGCACTACTGGAGAAAAAGTTTCATCGTAGTCCATACCATATTTTTGTACGAAACCTTTGGCAATAAGGCGAGCTTTGTATCTATCTGTAGTTCCATCTGTATTGGTTTTAACCTTAAAAACCCATTTGCAGTCTATAGCTTTTTTACCTTTTGGTAAATTGACTAATTGCCAAGTGTAATTTTTCTGAAGAGCGGCATATTCTTCCTGCATGGCTTCATACCATTCATCATGCATATCACTTGAGAGCGCTTCTTGAACAGTAAATGGTTCATCAAAGTGTGCTTGGTATGCCACAAAGCCAGGAAGTTCTTTTGATGTCCTGCTTCGCAAATAGTATCGAACATGGTTATTTGTTGGATGGTCTTCTTGTTGAGTACACGCCTGGAAAGAATGGGACCGCTTCCGTCCTGGTCCCGGGGTATACAAGCTGACCCTGTTCAGCCCTATTGACCCTATGAACTGGCCGATCGCCTGAAACAAAATAAAAGAAAAACCCCCCAAAAAACCCAAAAATTCTAATTAAAAAACGACGTTTCGGTGGCAAGTCTGCCACCGTTGTCAAGTTAAAAAATTAAGTTAAAAATAAAAATAAAATATTAACTAATATTTAAATTAAAAATGATTAAAATTTAGATTATTTTTTTTTTATCTCAAACTGAAAATAGTTTGACATATGTGTCACTCATTTTTATTTTTAACTTAATTTTTTAACTTGACAACGGTGGCAGACTTGCCACCGAAACATCGTTTTTTAATTACAATTTTTTGGGTTTTTTTGGGGGTTTTTCTTTTATTTTGTTTCAGGCGACCGGCCAGTTCATAGGGGTCAATAGCGCTGAACAGGGTCAGCTCGTATACCCTGGGACCAGGACCGAAGCGGTCCCATTCTTTCCAGGCGTGTACTCAACAAGAAGACCATCCAATAAATGAATCCGCCTAACCAATATAGAGCATATCTCCAATGGTTATTTGTACTTGGCTCTTCACTAGGACTGTCATTTGCCTTTAGCGATAAACTGTCATCTGGTTCTTCAAAGGATACAACACTTTTATTAAAACTGTAGCATATGTGGTTCCTGATCAAAAACTATTGGTATTTCTTGACATATTTTGATATCTTGATGGTTAACTTTGGTTTTTACGTCTTTTGTCTTTTCAAAATAGGTGTGCGTCTCTAAAAATGTCACGTCTCTTCCTTTAATTATTTTCTTTGGATTTACCGGAACTATCAGTCTGTATCCTTTTGTATTTTCACAATATCTAACGAAACATAGCTTTTTACCCTTGGAATCTAACTTCTTTCTTTGACCATCGGGTACATGAAGGTAAGCTTTGCAACCAAACACTTTCAGATGTTGTAGATTTACCTTTTCGCCAGACCATTTTTCCTGCGAAGTACAGTTAAATAACGCCTTTGTAGGGGAATGATTTTTCAAATAGATAGCCGTGTTAGCAGCTTCTGCCCAATATTCCTTCGGTAAGTTGGCGTCTGTTAGCATTGCTCGAACTTTTTCCATGATTGTACGGTTTGCTCGCTCTGCAACGCCGTTTTGTGCTGGTGTATAGGGTACTGTTGTTTGATGCTTGATCCCATTTTGTGAAAGAAGACGCTGTAATGATTTAGAAACATATTCTCCCCATTATCTGATCTCAAACACTTTATTTTCAGATTTGTTTCGTTTTCCACCATAGCTTTGAAGTTTTTGAAATTTTCGTAGACTTCATCTTTGCTTCTGAGGAAGTATCCAAATGTTTTGCGACTGTAGTCATCAATGAAAGTCAAAAGATATCTGTTTTCAACGTGAGAAGGTACATCCATTGGTCCACACAAGTCTGAGTGTACAAGTTCCAGTTTTTCTTTAGCTCTTTTATAAGATTTCTTGGGAAATGGTTGTTTAGTTTGTTTGGCTATTATACAAGTTTCACAAGGATTCATATGATTTTCAGAAAAATCAATTCCTGTAGCCATTCCTTGTTTCAGTAACCTCATACCAAACTTGTTCAGGTGTGCAAGCCGTTTATGCCATATGTCGTGTGACTTAGTTTCGGCAGCTGAAAAACAAACTGGTTCAGCAGAAGTTTCATTTGTTTGTAAGTTTAACTTGTATGTTCCATTAATTTTTCTTGCTTCAGCCATAATATTACCATTTGATCCAAAAATTTTGCATTTGTCTTTCAAAAATTCAATTCCTTTGCCTCGCTCAGTCATTTTGCTGACTGACAGTAGGTTTGTAGATAAATTTGGAACGTAAAGAATATCAGAAATTTGGCTTATAAATGGATTATTAAAAATTCTGACATCTCCCTTACCGCAAGTATAAAGCTTTTCATTGTTTGCTACTGTTACTTCTTGTCCAACCTCTTCCTTGAAATTTGTTAACCAATCTTTCCTATTTGTCATATGAGCTGTAGCCCCAGAATCAACATACCATCCATTAGGCTCTAAATTTACTGACAGAGCACATAAAATAGACGATTGAGTTTGGTTATTTTTCTTTTGAGAACCCTTATTTAAATCAGCTTTGCGACTACGGCAGTATTTTACAAAATGACCTTGCTTACCACAATAGTTGCAAGTTATTGGCTTTTTCTTGTGGTTCTTATTGGCTAGTAGAGCTGATTCATCCTTATTTCCTAATTCCTTAACCATATTTTCTTGTAAAAGTTTACTTTTAACAAGATCACTGGTTAATTTGACGTTGGAATTCTCCATTGCCATTATCATAGGATTATATTCTGATGACAAACCACTAAGAAGAATAACTGCTATAAATTCATCTTCCAAAGCAGCACCAATGTCACTTAACTGTTGTGTAATGGACATTACTTGAGTAACATACTCATTCATGGAGGCAAACGAAGTTAATTTCATACCAAAAAGCATTCTAAGCATTGACAAACGTCTGGAAACTCCTTTATCTTCATATGCTGTTTTTAGGTTATCCCACACTTGTTGTAAAATGTATCTAAAAATATTAATGTAGTATAAGTAGAGCCATCTAGTATGTTTGTAATGTACTAATGGCATCGAGAATGACATATTGATCATTACCGACTGGGACAGTCTAGTTATCTGTACCATTAGAGTTCAATAAAGTTAGTCCATTACGGGAAGTACAAGTGTAAATAGCGGTTTTATTTTGTCCCTTTTTACCCTTAGTTTTATCGAATAATTTCACAGGTTATGGGCCAAGATCGAGTCCACATCACCCAGAACGTGCATAGATCGGTTTAGGGTAATCGTAAAGGGGTTTACGCGGTACGCGAGTGTTTAACTTGTAAACGTAAAGAAAGGACTTAAGTGTAAAAATTGTCCAAAATGGCGGTCAACTATCTGTCCACTATTTCGAAGTTGCAAGGCCGCGATAATTATGAGGAATGGTCGTATGCCATGGAAAATTTTCTCATATTAGAAGGCTTAAGCAAATGTATTGATGGCACGGAAACCGATAGTGTGACTATAGCGAAAGCAAAAGCGAAAATTGTGTTGGCAATTGAACCGTCCCTGTACGTGCATGTACGAGATTCCATAACTGCCGCAGATGTCTGGCTGAAGTTAAAGGATCTTTATGAAAATAAGGGATTTACAAGAAAAATTTCGCTTCTTCGTGTGTTAATTTCCTTGAGGTTAGAAAACTGTTCGTCGATGGAAGAATATGTTAACCTAGTGATTGAGAATTCTCAGAAGCTTGCGAGAACGGGTCTCAAACTTGAAACGGAGCTAGTTGGAAGTTTACTTTTGGCGGGATTACCCGAAAAGTTTGCACCAATGGTGATGGCGCTGGAACATAGCGGAATCGACATTACCACCGATTCTATCAAAGCAAAACTCCTTGATATGCAGGCAGATGGCAGCACTTGTGGGAATTCGACAGGCAGCGCGTTTGTCGGTAAACCGAACTACTCGAAACGTCAAAGTCAAGGTAGTCACGGAAACCGTGTTGACAGTGACAGCAAAAACAAAAACAAAAACATTACGTGTTTTAATTGTAACCAAAAAGGTCATTTTATGTCAAAATGTCCTCAACCAAGTAACAAAAACAACAAAAATGTAAATAAAAATAGCAAGAATGCTTTTAGTGTTGTTTTTCTTAATGCACAGTTTAACAATAAAGACTGGTATGTAGACTCAGGTGCAAGAAGTGTTCATTTAACGTGTAGACAAGATTGGTTATTAAATCAGAGGAAACCATCAATAGAAGAAATTATGGTTGCTGATAGCAAGAAATTTAAAGTGCAAGGTAGTGGTGAAATAGATGTTTTTACCAAAGTAAATAAACAGAATTTCGAGATAGAAATCCAGAATGCACAGTATGTACCAGAATTGGCTACTAACCTTTTATCAGTGAGTGAACTTTTAAAGAAAGGTAATTCTGTTGAATTTGAAAATGACACTTGTAAAATTTACAATGCCAAAAAGATATTGGTTGCAAAAGCATTTTTAACAGAAGGTGTTTACAAAGTTGACACGTTTGAACGCAAATTTTTGCTGCACAAACCATTGCTACAAGTGAAACATGGCACAGAAGGTTAGGTCACATTAATTCTAACTATTTAAATAAAATGAAAAATGGTCTAGTGGAAGGCATAAATTATAGTGGTGAATCAAGCATCAGCATGCGAGATTGTCAAGTATGCTGTGAAGGCAAACAAACTCGACAGCCTTTTAAGTGTTCCACTAATAGAGCAACGAATGTTTTAGACCTAGTGCACACAGATGTAGCAGGACCCATGGAGGTGAGTTCCATAGGTGGTTCTAGATATTATGTGGAGTTTCAGGATGACTACAGTCGAATGTCATTTGTTTACTTTATGAAAACAAAAGATGAGACATTTGGGAAGTTTAAAGAGTTTCAGAGTTTGGTAGAAAAGCAAGTTGGCAGAAAAATTAAGGTGCTAAGATCAGACAATGGTGGAGAATATGTGAGTAAACAGTTTGAAGCTTACTTGAAACAAGAAGGCATTGTGCATCAGATGTCAAACCCATACACACCTGAACAAAATGGGCGATCAGAAAGATTAAACAGATCTTTGGTAGAAAAAGCTAGATGTTTATTGTATGAAGCAGGGTTAGATAAACGCTTCTGGGCAGAAGCAGTAAACACAGCTTGTTATCTGAGAAATAGAGCTGCTATTTCAAATATGCCAAAAACTCCCTATGAAATTTTCTTCGGAAGAAAACCAGATTTAAGTCATGTCAGGATATTTGGAAGCACAGTGATGGTTCACATTCCAAAAGAGAAAAGAAGAAAGTGGGACAAGAAGTCTAAGCAGTTGATTTTAGTTGGTTTCTCCGAAACGACCAAAGGATATAGAGTTTTTGATCCAAAAACAAATGAAGTGTCTACAAGTAGAGATGTGTACGTTATCGAAAAAGAACCAAAAGAAACAGAAAGTACAAATTTTTATTCTGAAGAAAGAGAAAATTTAAGAAATTCTGATTTGGAAAATCGTGACCAGGAATTAAATGAAGATTATGGTTCGGAGAGTAGTGAAAACTTAACCGAAGACCAAAACATTCCTGAAGAGGATTTGAGTGATAAAACATATGTTCCTGAGGGAAGAGTTGTGACTCCAGAAAATGACAATTATCCAGAAAGTACAAGAAAGTCAGAAAGGCAAAGAAAAGTGAAAGACTTTAAGGACTTTGTGACGTATTTCACACCAGAGAGCAACATGTTTTTAGAAGAGTGTCCATCTTCAGTGGGAGATCCAGAGACAGTGAAAGAAGCTCTTTCGGGACCAAAAAGTGATAAGTGGAAAAGTGCGATGGAAAGCGAACTGAAAAGTTTTAGTGAAAACCGTGCGTGGGACCTTGTTGACCTTCCTGAAGGTCAAACACCAGTTAAGTGCAAGTGGGTGTTTAAAGAAAAAGTCGACAGTGAGGGTAATATTACTTATAGGGCTAGATTAGTCGCAAAGGGTTTTAGCCAAAGGGCAGGTATAGATTTCAATGAAACTTTTTCTCCAGTGGTTAAACATTCAACACTAAGGTTACTCTTTGCTTTGTCAGTTCAATTTGATTTAGATATTTTTCACCTTGATGTGGTGACTGCTTTTTGAATGGAAAACTGGAAGAAAATGTGTTCATGGAAATACCAGAAGGCCTTTATAATGATTGTAAGGAAAATAAGGTTTTAAAGCTTAATAAAGCAGTATATGGTTTGAAACAATCATCACGTGTTTGGTACAAAGAGGTTGAAGTTTTGTTATTCAGTTTGAATTACAGTAAGAGTGATTACGAGCCATGTGTCTTTGTAAAACGTGAAGATGGGTTCATTACCATAATTGCCTTATACGTTGATGATTTTTTCATTTTTTCTAACAGCATGTCAGAGACTGACTTTTTAAAGCAACAGCTAAGCTTAAAATTTAAAGTAAAAGATTTAGGTCAAATTAAGCAATGTCTAGGCATGAGGGTTAGAATCGATAAAAAAAAATGAAATTTTGTTAGATCAAGAACAGTATGTATCTCAAATTTTGGCAAAATTTAATATGAGTGAGTGCAAGGCTGTAAGCACTCCAATGGAGAAAAATGTGTGTTTTGATCAGGCAAATTCAGATATTTGCAATAAAGAATTGCCTTATCAACAACTTATAGGCAGTCTTATGTACTTGTCAGTACTAACAAGACCAGACATTACATATGCTGTTAATTTTCTTAGTCAGTTTAATAACTGTTATACAGAGCAGCACTGGAAATATGCTAAGAGAGTACTTAGATATTTACAGGGAACTAAGTCTTTTGCATTAAATACAAGAAAAATGATTTAAATTTAATAGGTTTTGCTGATGCTGATTTTGCAAATAATATTAATGACAGAAAGTCATATACTGGGTTTGTTTTTAAATTAGCAAGTAGTGCTATTTCTTGGGAATGTAAGAAACAAAACACTGTAGCATTGAGCAGTACAGAAGCTGAGTATATGGCTTTGTCGGAAGCTTCAAAAGAAGCAATCTATCTTAGATATTTAATGTCTGATTTGTTGGGTATTTCTAAATGTATTACAATTTGCAATGATAATCAGAGTGCTCAGAAATTAGCATTAAATCCTGTATGTAACAAAAGGTCTAAGCATATAGACGTACGCTACCATTTTTTCCGAGAGGCTATTTTGAATAAGTTTGTTGAACTAAAGTTTTTACCTACGGAAGAAATGATAGCTGACGTATTATCAAAGCCACTGTGTTTGTCAAAACACTCAATGTTTAGTAGTGAGTTAGGCTTAAGTGAACATTAATATTCTTTAGATAAGTGGGAGTGTTGAAAAATGTATCTAAAAATATTAATGTAGTAGAAGTAGAGCCATCTAGTATGTTTGTAATGTACTAATGGCATCGAGAATGACATATTGATCATTACCGACTGGGACAGTCTAGTTATCTGTACCATTAGAGTTCAATAAAGTTAGTCCATTACGGGAAGTACAAGTGTAAACAGCGGTTTTATTTCGTCCCTTTTTACCCTTAGTTTTATCGAATAATTTCACAACACTTGCTTGGCGGTAGTGGCATTTTTAATGTGAATAAATGCACAAGGATTCACCATCAAACATATTTTTGCTCTGGCTTTTTGTTCCTTTTAGAGTCCTTATTTTTAACAGTACCTTGTTCATCAGTTTCAATGCAATCCCATAAATCTTCATGCATTAGGTACATTTGCATTAGAAACTTCCAGCTGCTATAATTAGATGAACCTTCTAGTTTCTTCATGGACGGTAAAGCACCTTGGAAACTCATTTTGTTAATCTATTTGCAACTTAAAAATCTTGATTGTTGATAGTTCTTTGGTAATCAATTTACTATGCCAAATCGTGGAATATCTTATCACTAATGATGAATTATAATTTTAAAGTCACTCTGGGCCCATAACCAATTAGAAATATAACTTAAAAACTTTTAATGAGACAAAATAATATGAAGGCGATGACACATACATGTATTTCTAACATAACTGACAGACCGTTATCAGAAGTACAAACTAAATGCATCGAGACAAATGTGCCTGAAGAAGAAACTTCAACCAAGCCAATTAGCGATGAACAAGCAAGTTACTCAGAAAACGCCCACCAGTCACCTCGAGACATAAGACCTTTTTAAAAGCAAAACCTCGTATAAAAAGAATCTGGTAGAAAACCCGGACGATGCAGGATTCTTACGGATACACCAGAAAAACTTGAGATCGAGCAAAACTTGCTAAATAAAGTAAAAAAGCAAGAAGAGAAAATGCTGTCCGTAAAAAGAAAAGTTGTATGTGATGACTCAGAGAAAAAGAAACCTAACCTGAAAACCAAAGAAAAAAGTAAGTTTTATGAACATGAATCCAGCTTTTCGGACGAGGATGATGTAAACTTGGAATCAGAATCAGAAGATGACATCGTATCTAGCTCTGATGAAGATATGGAAAATCTTGTTTCTCCAACATTAGCAAAAGAAAAAGATTATGTGTTGTTGAAAGTAAGCGGGAAGAAAACCGTCAAATATTATGTAGGTCAAATAATTAATAAAGAGGATGACACCCTGGAAGTACAATATTTAAAAAAACTGCCGCGAACATATACTTTTATTTTTGCTGATAAGGAGAAAACATATAATGCATCCCTAGAAGACATAGTCCTAATTTTGCCTAATCCCAAGACAGTTGGGGGAACACAAAGGACGAAGAGACTGTTACACTTTTCTCTTGATTTATCAATGTATAATGTAGCGAGGTACAGGCACGTTAGTCCCAAGGTACGCAAACCTATTGTACCCTGCGACAATTTGCATTATTGTAGAAATATTTTTTTAGTTTCTTACTTTTAACACGGTAGGTGTATATTATTTTGATTTGTGTTCATAACGAAATATATTTGATTTTGTGAAGAACTCACTGGTTTTTATTTGTAAATTTACGTTTCAGCCTATATAATATAAAATCTGTCCCAAGGTACGGTACTTTACCCTACTGTTGTTTACATAGGTAGTTAGGTTGAATGAATAAATATCACAAATAATCACAAAAATTTAGAGTAAGAGTGTCACAAGTAGCCTACTCTAGTCACAAACACTTTAAAACACACAAAAACTGACATAAATCGCGTTATTTTAACTTTTAGTACGAATTCCCATAACAAAAATCTATTGTTTGGATTCCTTGCCTGCGTCGTGACGTCAGCACTAAATGCGCGAATTGGATAATATAGTATTTGTATGTATCTGTATTAACAAACCTTGCAAAGTTGCTACAAAAAAGTGATTTTTCTCGAAAACAGTTGATTTTTTCGAAATAATTATAAAGTACCTTTTTTTTTATAAAAAGGTCCAGTCTATCTAAAAATTGGGTTTTAGAGCAAAAAAGTAACACCTGTCAAAATTTTGGCCCCACGAATGTAGTGGCAAGTCCGTTCCTGTCTTCCTAAATGCCGTCAAATACCGTTTATAGCAAGAATTTGTGAGTCTTATTTCTTATACGACATACCAAAATATTATCGAAATACTTGGTATAATGAAATAATTAATAATTTTAAATACAAGTAAGGACTTATTAAAATGGTATCCTTGTAAAACTTTGCCTTCATTAGTTCACCAAGGGCGGACTAACCCTTACACAATGGTGTTAATTATTTTTACACCCTGTATAATAAAGAAATGAAGTGAGTATTTTTGGGTAGCTTTAATCCTTAGCTAAAAAAAGGTACTCTTGTTAGATCTCGATAAATTAAAAAATCAAAGGGTTTCGACAAAAACAAGTTTTTGTTTAGTAGGAACATCTAAAAACATTAAGTTATGCTGATGAAAATGGTACTAAAAATAAAAAAGAGATTTTTTTTAATTTTCATGAAAATAAAAAACAATTTTGCCGCATTGTGGAGGGTTCCATAATATTTGATATATAAAGTGTTCCGTTAGAGATTTAGGAAATTCATGACGCAACCTGGCAACAGAGCAAAAGAGTTAGTCTTTTAATCATGGCGGGGGCGCGGATAGTTTTCTAAGAGGCTGTAAAGTAAAACGTGCGTTAAACTAATAAATATAGTATAAGTGAACCTCGACTTTCATTTAAAGAACCCTTAAAGTAAATAACATAACATAAAGCTAGAAAATGTATACAATTATAGGAAGCCTATGTCGAAGCGATAAACAAAATTATTAAATACCACCCTATATATTTAATCAAAATGTTGTTTCGAAAACGCTTCACTTTATCAATATCGGACAGGAGTACCTTTTTATTAACTAAGGGTTTAAGCTATTTAAAATGATAGTTTTATTCCTTTACTATACAGGGTGTAAAAATAAATAGTACTAGTGTAGCGCCACTTTAAATTTAACCCCTATCTTATTTATTTATTCTTATGTTAACTTTCTTTTCCTAAGTAGCAGCTACAGAATTTTTAATGGGTTCGGTTATTTAAAAGCTTAAAGCTTTGTAGAAATTGAAAGAATTATCTTGACGTTTCACCTGCCCGTTTTCGGCATTCCATACAAATTTTCATGGCTGCTGCATCTTTCGGAAACTGTCTGGTAAACTGCCGTTTAAGATTTGTTTTCAGTGTTTTCCAGTCTGTTGTTGTTTGTAAAGTTGGCTCAAATTCTATAAACTGTTTTGCTTTATGTCGCAGTTTAACTATAGCAATAAAAGTTAGTTGCTTATCGCTCCAATCGGCAAGTAACCCAGTCTCTTCGACAACAGCCAAAAATTTGTCTATAATGCTGGTTCCATCATATGTTGGTATAGAGTCAATTCCAATTACTATATTACTGTTGGGCATAACTACAGCGGGAGAAGCGGTCGATGTGGTAGTCATTTTTTATTATCATCATCATCATTAATTAATTTTTTTTGTTCATTTAAATAAATAATATTTCTTCTTTTTGTTTTATCCAAATAAATAAAAAAAATCCTATTGAAATTTTAATTTAATTGAATTTAATTTCTAATCTAATTTAATCTAATCTAGTCTAATGTAATGTAATGTAGTTTAATTTAATTTAATTATTTTTATTAATTTTTACTTTATTTTATTTTTAATCATTAAAATAATATTCTTTAATTTTATTTACCGTAGTGAAATATTTTTCTGGGTCACTACAATCCTCCCCTTCCTCAAGTCGAAATTATTTTTATTCTAATTATTTCTACTAAAATCAATTTACGATGACGGTTTTTAAGATATTTTTAAGTTTTATTACGATTAAGAAGGCCTTGCTGGCATGGCATGTTTTGTTCATTTATCCCGTCTAGCCCATGTCTAGCCTGAATTGATGATGTCTCGTATGTGCATGTGTGTATGTGAATTCCGCTTACAAAACTAAAACTAATTGACGACATACTTAGGGACTATATAATTAATATAATCAATTAAATTATATAAGACATTGTTACATGATTTTTTTATATATATAAATGTAGCTTGAATACAATAAAATAGCTGTATTTAACAATATAAAAAAATCTACTTCAAAGTAAAATTATTATTATTAAAAATCTGGGGTAATTTTCTAGAAACCGGCGGCAACTCCGATTTTGACGAAATTTGGTATACGGGGGTTTTTGGGGCGCTGATCACGAATCTGAAAGATTTATTTGGCGGAAACGTTTCGTTCTTGAGATATCCATCATCAAAGTTGGTATTTGAACTAACCTTATTTTTACTGTATTCCCCCTTCTTTTTGCATACAATTCTTGATTTAAAGCTAAAGTGGCACACAATATTTGATTTTCACCTTTTAAAACCTCGTTTTTTACGTATTTTACATATTTTTGCATTAAATTGCATAGCTATACTTTGAATTATTTTAATCCCAGTGTGCCATGAAGCCCTATGTGTATGTATGGTTGCCGCATTATCAAAGAAAAGCAACGCAATTTAATGCAAAAATAATGTAAAAAATGTAGAAAAACGGCGTTTTAAAAGGTGAAAATCAAATATTTTGTGACACTTTAGCTTTAAATCAAGAATTGTGTGCAAAAAGAAGGGGAATATAGTGAAAATAAGCTTAGTTCAAATTTGAACTTTGATGATGAATATCTCGAGAACGAAACGTTTCCGTCAAATAATTCTTTCAGATTCGTGATCAGCGCCCCAAAAACCCCCGTATACCAAATTTCGTCAAAATCGGAGTTGCCGCCGGTTTCTAGAAAATTACCAAATCTGCTTAACAAAATTCATAGCTGTTGTTTAACACCTATTAAAACCTCCAGTTAGTACAAAAATTATTTTATTGTCAAAATTATTCTAATTAAATGAAGAATTTATAGCTCTTATTTAACCATAATTAATCAAAATACAATTTTTATTATTAAAAGTCCAATTAAATAAAAACTAAATAGCTGTTAACACTCCTTAAACCTCTAATCCAAAATATAATTGTTATATTTATTTGTATTTGTTTTCAAAAAAACTAAACATATTTCCAAATATATACATATGTATAAAACTTTGTCTCTATAATTCGTTTTTTTTTACTTACGGAAATGGTGGTCTGTTTATGCTGCGAAACACTGTAGGGGAACTATGTAACTATAGAAAAGAAAATTTCTCCTGTCTATTTCTATTATTTTCTATTCGGCACTATGCAAGACTTTTCGGTTGTATTCGCAGTTGCCGATCTAGAAAATGAAGACGTGGAGATCGACAGAGCACTTTGTTGTTTATAGCTCAAAAAATATTAAGTTTTGATACAAGCAGCGCCACCTCTTAGAACATAAGTAAAGTTCAGACTTGTTAGGTTGTCAACCTGAATAAAAACAGTTGAGTGGTTCCTTAGATTAGGGAAGAGAGGGATGCCGCGTGCGCGTACCTGGCCATATTCCAATACTGTTACCGAAATAAGGTCGACGGCCATTTTTTATGTGGCAAACAGAGGTTTCGCAGTGAAGTTAATTTTGTGCATTTATTTTTGTTTTTTGACTGAACGTGTGTAAAAACTTAGTTCTGAACAATGGTTAATTGTTCAGCTGTGGGAGTGTGGAAGCCGGAGTGAGAAGAAAGTGCCCGGAAATCATTTCACAGGTAAATATGCATTTTGTGTTCACCGTGGCTTGGGACCATAGATCATTTTTTAAGCTTATAACTCGAAAGCGAAGCTTAGCTCTAATAGTAATCTCTAAATATTACATCCTAATTTAATATTACATTAATTATAACGTATTTTTGGGGCACAAATGCCTTGTAAGCATTAATTTCTTACACAAAGACGCTATTATCTTTCCTCTCCGCCATAGGCGTGCATCAGTCACATTGTTTTGAATAGAATTATTGGTATATGAAATTCTCATAAAATGCAAACATTATTGTTTATTGTGGTTAAACTTATACTATGTAAGTTATAAATACAAAATTTAAAGATTTATTTATTCTGCCTGCATTGGGTGCAATTTTCTGAATAAAAATGTGATTTGTGGACCTATTATTATGCATATTCTGCAAGGCAATAATAATAAACAGTACAAGGGACTACAAAGTTAATTTTTAGGAAATTAAAAAGTCTTTTGAGGTATTTCTAGGGTATCTTTTGGCATGGATTGCATGTAAATGCTTTGTTTAGATCTTAAGTTTAATATATTTTAAAAAATAGCAGCATTGGTACATTAGAAATGTGCCTAACAGCTTATTTTTGTTATAGTTTTCCCAAGAATCCTGAACTGCGCCAATTATGGATTACCAATATGCAAGTGCAAAACTGGGAACCCACTTCTAACAGCAGGCTTTGCTCTAAACATTTTGAGGAAAAATGGTTTTATAAATCCAATACTGAAGCAAGAGTCCGCTTGTTACATGAAGCTGTTCCAAATATTTTCAAAGATCTAAATGTGGATCAAGCAACTCTTCCAAAAAAGGTATGTGAGTTAATCAAACCAAAAATTATGTTAAAATAGACTGGTGCCGAAGCCTTAAAAAAAGTAAAAGGTGGAAAAAATTATAGTAGGATGAAACCCACTGAAAAAGTTAGTAAATGTAACATACTTTATAGGAAAAATAAATTCCACTCGATCTGTGGTCGTGAAGGGGGAGGAGGGGGGTTAAAGTGTAAAATACGATTTTTCTAGATTTCCGGCCAAACTATAAGCTTAATGGAACAAAGTTAAATTGCAAAGTTGTAGGCAATGTAAAGATGTACAACTTTTGTATTCAGCTTTTTACATAACCTCACAATTTATGTGAAAAATTTTAAAAAACCAAGTTTTTGGTTTTTTATTTTTATCTTTTACAAAAACAATTATTTTTTCACGAAATTTGGTGAAAACGTACCTTTATTTGTCCCAAATATACTGTAAGTTTTTGGTTCTAAAATATTTATTTTTATACATTTTTTTGACTTAATATTAAAAAATACCCTTATTTTCAATCGAAAATGCACGTGTCAAAATATCGGCAATTTACACTTTAACCCCCCTCCTCCCACCTTCCCGACCGAAGTGGAATTTATTTTTCCTATAAATTTTGTTATATTTTCTACCTTTTACAATGGGTCTCATTGTACTATTTTTTTTTCATTTCAAAAATTATATCGACCCTGGTCTAAAAAATAAAAATATCTAATCTTATTTCTAGACAAGAAAGAGAACTTATGTCAGTATAAGTAGTGCTGAACCTGGACCATCATCGTTTTTGCCAGAACCTAAACCTGGTAGCACCACTCTTAGCGTAAGTTTAGAGCTTGGACCATCCACTTCACTACTAGCACCTGAACCTGGTACACCCGACACACCAAGAAAAAAAAATTAAAGAAACGTCTATTTCAAGAAAAAACAAAAAGTCAAAAGAAAACGAAAAAAATACGTGTTTTGACTCAGTCTTTAAAAAGAAGTAGGAAAAAAGTTTTTCTCTGAAACAAATGGTATGTGATTTAAAGAAAAAGAACTTTTGGATCATGAAAAGTGTATGCTTTTGGAGAATATGTCTAACATTAATAAAGAAATTTTGAAAAGAAAAACTGGGAAAAAAACGAAATATTCTCCAGAATTAAGGAAATTTGCTTTAAGTTTAAACTTTTTTCACCGAAAGCATATAACTATGTGAGAAATGTGTTTGATACTAATTTACCTCATTGTAGTACAATAGGGAAATGGTTGCAAAATATTAATGCTGCACCAGGTTTCACAGATGAGGCTTTTCAAACATTACAAAAACAGGTCCAATATTCTGACAAGCCTTGCATTTGTTCCCTAATTGTTGACGAAATGTCTATACGACAACAATTAGAATGGGATGGGAGAAAATTTTTTGGGTATGTCAATTTTGGGGTTGAAATAGATGATGATTCTAATGATTTGGCCAAGGAAGTATTTGTCTTACTGATTGTTTGTATTAATGGGACATGGAAGCTTCCTTTGGGTTATTTTTTGACAAATGGACTAAATGGGGAGCAAAAATGTTCCATTATAAAACAATGTATTTCTTTAATTGCAAACACTGGAGCTAAACTTGTCTCTCTGACATGTGATGGTGCACCATCAAATGTTTCCATGGCTAATTTATTAGGATGTTCATTTATTCAAAATAATTTTAAAACAAATTTTTCACTGAATGATACTGATGAGTATTCATTTTTTCTTGACCCATGTCATATGATTAAGCTGGTCCGAAATACATTTGGTGAACGCAAAGTATTCTTAGATAATGACGGTAATTTGATCCAGTGGAAATACATAGAAATATTGGAAAAATTGCAAGAAACAGAGGGTTTGCATCTTGCAAATAAGTTAAGAAGTGCTCATATAAACTTCTTTAAGCAAAAAATGAAGGTTCGATTAGCAGTGCAACTGTTAAGTGAATCAGTTGCAGATGCCTTAGAATTTTGTGAAAAGAAGTTAGGGTTAGATGAATTTAAGGGATGTCAAGCAACAATTAACTTTTTAAAAATTTTTAACAATATTTTTGATATTTTAAATAGTAGGTCCTTGGTGGCTCCAGGATTTAAAAAATCACTATGTGAAAAGAATATTGAAAAAACAAAACAGTTTATAAACTTTGCTATAAATTATATTTCAGAGTTGAAATTTCCAGATGGGCAATTAGTCATACATTCAAATAGGAAAACCGGATTTATTGGAACAATAATATGTTTAAAAGGTGGTCTTCAACTATATAATAGGTTGGTTACTGAACAAAAATTATTAATTTACCTTCCCCTGTATAAAATTAGTCAGGACCACTTGGAATTATTTTTTTCATCTGTTAGGTCAAAAGGAGGTTGGAATAACAATCCTACTGCTCGACAGTTTATGGGCGCTTACAAAAGATTGCTTGTAAGGGGTGAAGTAAGGGCTGAAGGAGTTGGGAATTGTATTCCACTGGAACAAATACCAGTTTTAGTAGCTTCATCATCAATATCCAGACCCGAAGAAAATATAAATTTTAGTATTCCAGGGATAATTTCTCAGGAAGAAAGTTTTGAAGAGAATATAATAAAAAAGGAAAAAATTCCCCACTGTCTTGGTGTATAATACAAAATATTTTACTCCCTTTAAAGACAGTTAAAGAAAACGTCCTGCTTTTCTATGCTATCCACCACGACTCTCTCCCCAGACCGGTTTCGCCTGCCTTACAGGACTCCTCAGTGAGGCTGTATCGAGTCGTGGTGAATAGCATAGGAAACCAACGTCTTCCTATTAGACAAGTTTCGTTGTCCAGCGGTAGGATATTAAATCCTGCCGTTGATGCCCTACTGAAATTGCATTCAGTAAATACGAGCATCAATTGTAGCGGGATGGCTATGTATGTTAAAGCAAAAGGAAAAAATTCCCCACTGTCTTGGTGTATAATACAAAATATTTTACTCCTTTAAAGACAGTTAAAAGAAAACGTCCTGCTTTTCTATGCTATCCACCACGACTCTCTCCCCAGACCGGTTTCGCCTGCCTTACAGGACTCCTCAGTAAGGCAGGCGAAACCGGTCTGGGAGAGAGTCGTGGTGGATAGCATAGAAAAGCAGGACGTTTTCTTTAACTGTCTTTAAAGGGAGTAAAATATTTTGTATTATACACCAAGACAGTGGGGAATTTTTTCCTTTTTGCTTTAACATACATAGCCATCCCGCTACAATTGATGCTCGTATTTACTGAATGCAATTTCAGTAGGCATCAACGGCAGGATTTAATATCCTACCGCTGGACAACGAAACTTGTCTAATAAGAAGACGCTGGTTTCCTATGCTATTCACCACGACTCGATACAGCCTCACTGAGGAGTCCTGTAAGGCAGGCGAAACCGGTCTGGGGAGAGAGTCGTGGTGGATAGCATAGAAAAGCAGGACGTTTTCTTTAACTGTCTTTAAAGGAGTAAAATATTTTGTATTATACACCAAGACAGTGGGGAATTTTTCCTTTTTGCTTTAACATACATGGCCATCCCGCTACAATTGATGCTCGTATTTACTGAATGCACTTTCAGTAGGGCATCAACGGCAGGATTTAATATCCTACCGCTGGACAACGAAACTTGTCTAATAAGAAGAGGCTGGTTTCCTACGCTATTCACCACGACTCGATACAGCCTCACTGAGGAGTCCTGTAAGGCAGGCGAAACCGGTCTGGGGAGAGAGTCGTGGTGGATAGCATAGAAAATCAGGACGTTTTCTTTTAACTGTCTTTAAAGGGAGTAAAATATTTTGTATTATACACCAAGACAGTGGGGAATTTTTCCTTTTTGCTTTAACATACATAGCCATCCCGCTACAATTGATGCTCGTATTTACTGAATGCAATTTCAGTAGGGCATCAACGGCAGGATTTAATATCCTACCGCTGGACAACGAAACTTGTCTAATAAGAAGACGCTGGTTTCCTATGCTATTCACCACGACTCGATACAGCCTCACTGAGGAGTCCTGTAAGGCAGGCGAAACCGGTCTGGGGAGAGAGTCGTGGTGGATAGCATAGAAAAGCAGGACGTTTTCTTTTAACTGTCTTTAAAGGGAGTAAAATATTTTGTATTATACACCAAGACAGTGGGGAATTTTTCCTTTTGCTTTAACATACATAGCCATCCCGCTACAATTGATGCTCGTATTTACTGAATGCAATTTCAGTAGGGCATCAACGGCAGGATTTAATATCCTACCGCTGGACAACGAAACTTGTCTAATAAGAAGACGCTGGTTTCCTATGCTATTCACCACGACTCGATACAGTCTCACTGAGGAGTCCTGTAAGGCAGGCGAAACCGGTCTGGGGAGAGAGTCGTGGTGGATAGCATAGAAAAGCAGGACGTTTTCTTTTAACTGTCTTTAAAGGGAGTAAAATATTTTGTATTTTGTATTAGAATATAATGAATATTTTCTCTGATCATGATTATTTATTTAATAATATTAAAATGTCTAATTTTTCTTTGGAAATTGTAACATATATTGCAGGCTTTGTTGTACATTCGTTAAAGACACAATTAAAATGTGAAACTTGTGTTGCTGCCTTAATAGGTGATAAAAATAATTTTTGCAACTCCTTAATCTCACAAAAGACTCATGGAGGTTTACATATCCTGCTAATGATGTAATACAAATTTGTAAAAAAGCAGAAACATTTTTAAGAATTTATACTAATAAAATACATAAAAAGAATTTTGTATTGATGGTAACTAGCAAGTTGATAAGTGATTGTTTAGATTTACAAATGTTTCAAAATATAAAAGACCATGTTTTAGAAAGTCCAGTCAATCACTTATATTTTTTAATAAAGTCCATTTGTACCAAATATCTAAATGTTAGGATACATTTTATATGTAAATCACAATCGCAACAAAAAGATTCAATTAGAAGTCAATTAACCAAATTGATCCTGTTCCGAGGCCAATAAGATTACTTTTAACGTACACCTACTCTTTATTGTATTTAATATTTTCTTTTTATCTTTCTGTGTATTACTAGATATTTAAGGATAATAAAATATATATTTTATTTAAATTTTTTTATTTTAAGGTAAGGATTTATGCTATTATATGTATGATATCAGCAGAAAAAACAATTATAAATATAATATTTAACTGATTCTTACCAGGTGTTATTTATAAATTTGTTATAATTAGGTCTCGAAATTCAAAACCATACTTTTTTACCTAAGTACCTTCATACCCACTATACTTTTTATTTTAAGTTGAAAATCTAAAGTATAAAGATTTTAATTTTTGCTTGCACAAAAGAAAAACCTGACTTGTGCGATTTTGTGTACAGTACATTTTTTAACAAGCAATACTGGGTATTATACGTGGTAAATATTTAAACCTGACTTAGGCACATTTCCAATGTACCTACCTACCAATTTTGCTAATTTTTAGAACAGGTTAAACTTGAGATCTAATGAAAATATTAATATGAAATCCATGCCTCGAAATACTTTTAATTTTTATTTATTTTAATATTTGTAGTTTTGTCGTCCCCTGTACTATTTCTTATTATTACCTTTGTTATTGTCTAGAAAGTAGGAACAACTCTGATTTTGACGAAATTTGGTATACAGGGTTTTTTGGGGCGCTGATCAAGAATCTGAAACAATTTTTTCTAGAAACGTTTCGTTTTTGAGATATTCATCATCAGACTTAATAACCAGAACTAGCCTAAATTCACTATTTCCCTCTTCTTTTTGCACTCAATTCTTGTTTGAAAGCTAAATTGGTCCTCAATATTTGAGTTCCACCTCTAAAAACCCCATTTTTCTATTTATTTTACCAGTTTTTTCCATAAAATTGTAAAGCTTCATTTTCAATCGCAGTAGCCTTGGCGGCGCGAAATAAAAAAATGGGGATTTTAGCGGTGGAAATCAAATATTGAGGACCAATTTAGCTTTCAATCAAGAATTGAGTGCAAAAGAAGGGGGAAATAGTGAATTTAGCTTAGTTTTTTTATTAAGTCTGATGATGAATATCTCGAAAACGAAACGTTTCCAAAAAATTCTTTCAGATTCGTGATCAGCGCATCAAAAATCCCCGTACACCAAATTTCGTCAAAATCAGAGTTGCTCCCACTTTCTAGACAATTACCATTACCTTTTCTAATTTCCAGAAAAATTAATGTCTCTTCTTTAGATCTTAAATTTAAACAGTTTTAAGATTTAGTAGAATTGGTAAACTAAAAATGTGCCTAACATGGATTAGAATATTTACCATATAAAACCCTACATGTAGCGCATTAAAAAATATATATATAGAATAGTTTTAAATTACAACAAGCAATAGGTACCTAATATAAAATAGATCAACAAATTTATTAATACTATTTGTTCATAAAGTAAAACATGGTGATTTTATTAAGTGTAATTTTGTTGGTGTTAGCTGTTTCCATTATAGAAAGGAAAACAAGCCATTAAATAATACAATAATAATATTGTAAAAATATGTATATAAGAAAATTTTAAAATAATAATTATTTATTTGCTTCTAAAAATAACACATGAAAATACTTATTTAATTTCTCGGTTCCTTTTCCGCATCCGCGATACGCCACTGGCAGAGTAATGTATGTGGCAGGTGGTAACACGATCGCCTGTTGCTTTACGGGTCCACTCTCTTTCCTTGTCTAAGAGTGGTTCGAATGAAGTTTTTCAACGGTTTGTACGTGTTTCACTTTTGCTCCCCGTTTTTTCCATATAACTTCCACAAATTTTATTACACTTTGCGTCTTTCTAATTTTCGTTTCTTATCTATTGTTCTAATATTTATATTTGGGTATCTCGCTCGCACATTTTCGTTTCCATTTTGACATTTGATTTTTGTTGTGAATGTTGACATTTCTATGGTTGTCATTTTATAGTGTTTTTTTCAATTAATAATATAACATAACATCAAAATAAAATAGGATATTACAAAAATGGGTAAGTTCTTAAGTAAATAAAAAACACATAATCATTATAATATCAATTTTGCATTTATAGTGTTTGTTTTTACTTTTATTTCAAGATCGGGAGTTAAAAACAAAACCCGAACATTGGGAAGTTATTTTAAATTATTTGGAGACATATCCTCAGTTAGTAAAGAACAAATTCAAAAAATTTGATGGAGACTCCAAGGAACTGAAAGAAATTTGGAAAAAATTAACAGAACATCTTAATGCACTTGGTTATGGGCACAAAACCGTAGATAAGTGGCAATTGGTATGTACTTGAAGTTTCGAACGTTCAACTGAACGAAATCTAAAACGGAAAGGATCTCTCACACTAAGCTGCCATGTAGATGACGAAAAAAGTATGAATTAGTCATACTTTTATAATAAAGTATCGATCAGTTTCGTTAATATAATAAAAACATTAAATCCTAAAATAAAATTCACTCTCGAATTTTTTTTAATTATAAAAATTATGTAAAAAAACAAGTCAAAAATGACTTTGTGTAAAAGTAAGCAGAAAAGTTTTTTGCGATTTCATTGAGTATTAGGCAACTTACTTTTTAGTTTTTAGTGAGACTTTTTCTAAAAATGTTAAAAAATACTAAAAATGCTCTGAGGTCTTTAGGGTCAAGCCATTTAATTTTTATGCGTTAACTCCCCTATAACCTACCCCCGACAAAGACTTCGCAATTTTACCCAATTCACACCTTTAAAAAATTTTAAAACAAATTCATTTAATCTTTTTTAATACATACAATAATTACTGACAAAAAGTTGCCAATTTTACCCAGTTCACACCTTTAAAAAATTTAAAACAAATTCATTTGATTTTCTTTAACACATACAATAATTAAACCGTAAAAATCTTTTGTCAGACGCACCCCTGAAATCTACCCCTAACAAAGACTTGCCAATTTTACCCAGTTCACACCTTTAAAAAATTTTAAAACAAATTCATTTAATCTTCTTTAACACATACAATAATTAAACCGTCAAAATCTTTTGTCGGACGCACCCCTAAAACCTACCTCCGACAAAGACTTGCCAATTTTACCCAGTTCACACCTTTAAAAAATTTTAAAACAAATTCATTTAATCTTCTTTAACACATACAATAAATAAACCGTAAAATTTTTTTGTCGGACGCACCCCTAAAACCTACCCCTAACAAAGACTTGCCAATTTTACCCAGTTCACACCTTTAAAAAATTTTAAAACAAATTTATTTTATCTTCTATAACACATACAACAATTAAACCGTAAAAATGTTTTGTCGGACGCATCCCTAAAACCTACCCCTAACAAAGACTTGGCAATTTTACCCAGTTCACACCTTTAAAAAATTTTAAAACAAATTCATCCGATCTTCTATAACACATACAATAATTAAACCGTAAAAATTTTTTGTCGGACGCACCCCTAAAACCTACCCCTAACAAAAAGTTGCCAATTTTACCCAGTTCAAACCTTTAAAAAATTTTAAAACAAATTCATTTGATCTTCTATAACACATACAATAATTAAACCGTAAAAATTTTTTGTAGGACGCACCCCTAAAACCTACCACCGACAAAGACTTGCCAATTTTACCCAGTTCACACCTTTAAAAAATTTTAAAACAAATTTATTTTATCTTCTATAACACATACAACAATTAAACCGTAAAAATGTTTTGTCGGACGCATCCCTAAAACCTACCCCTAACAAAGACTTGGCAATTTTACCCAGTTCACACCTTTAAAAAATTTTAAAACAAATTCATCCGATCTTCTATAACACATACAATAATTAAACCGTAAAAATTTTTTGTCGGACGCACCCCTAAAACCTACCCCTAACAAAAAGCTGCCAATTTTACCCAGTTCAAACCTTTAAAAAATTTTAAAACAAATTCATTTGATCTTCTATAACACATACAATAATTAAACCATCAAAATTTTTTGTCGGACGCACCCCTAAAACCTACCCCTAACAAAAAGTTGCCAATTTTACCCAGTTCAAACCTTTAAAAAATTTTAAAACAAATTCATTTGATCTTCTTTAACACATACAATAATTAAACCGTCAAAATCTTTTGTCGGACGCACCCCTAAAACCTACCCCGACAAAGACTTGCCAATTTTACCCAGTTCACACCTTTAAAAAAATTTCAAACAAATTCATTTAATCTTCTTTAACACATACAATAATTAAACCGTAAAAATTTTTGTCGGACGCACCCCTAAAACCTACCCCTAACAAAGACTTGGCAATTTTACCCAGTTCACACCTTTAAAAAATTTTAAAACAAATTCATTTTATCTTCTATAACACATACAATAATTAAACCGTAAAAATGTTTTGTCGGACGCACCCCTAAAACCTACCCCTAACAAAGACTTGGCAATTTTACCCAGTTCACACCTTTAAAAAATTTTAAAACAAATTCATTCGATCTTCTATAACACATACAATAATTAAACCGTAAAAATTTTTTGTCGGACGCACCCCCAAAACCTACCCCTAACAAAGATTAGCCAATTTAACCCAGTTCACACCTTTAAAAAATTTTAAAACAAATTTACTTGATCTTCTTTAACACATACAATAATTAAACCGTAAAAATTTTTTTGTCGGACGCACCCCTAAAACCTACCCCTAACAAAAAGTTGCCAATTTTACCCAGTTCACATCTTTAAAAAATTTTAAAACAAATTCATTTAATCTTCTTTAACACATACAATAATTAAACCGTCAAAATCTTTTGTCGGACGCACCCCTAAAACCTACCCCCGACAAAGACTTGCCAATTTTACCCAGTTCACACCTTTAAAAAATTTTAAAACAAATTCATTTAATCTTCTTTAACACATACAATAATTAAACCGTAAAAAATTTTTGTCGGACGCACCCCTAAAACCTACCCCTAACAAAGACTTGGCAATTTTACCCAGTTCACACCTTTAAAAAATTTTTAAACAAATTCATTTTATCTTCTATAACACATACAATAATTAAATCGTAAAAATGTTTTGTCGGACGCACCCCTAAAACCTACCCCTAACAAAGACTTGGCAATTTTACCCAGTTCACACCTTTAAAAAATTTTAAAACAAATTCATTCGATCTTCTATAACACATACAATAATTAAACCGTAAAAATTTTTTGTCGGACGCACCCTAAAACCCTAACAAAGACTTGGCAATTTTACCCAGTTCACACCTTTAAAAATTTTTAAAACAAATTCATTCGATCTTCTATAACACATACAATAATTAAACCGTCAAAATCTTTTGTCGGACGCACCCCTAAAACCTACCCCTAACAAAGAATTGCCAATTTTACCCAGTTCACACCTTTAAAAAATTTTAAAACAAATTCATTTGATTTTATATAACACATAAAATAATTAAACCGTAAAATTTTTTTGTCGGACGCACCCTAAAACCTACCCCTAACAAAGACTTGGCAATTTTACCCAGTTCACACCTTTAAAAAATTTAAAACAAATTCATTTGATCTTCTATAACACATACAATGATTAAACCGTAAAAATTTTTGTCGGACGCACCCCTAAAACCTACCCCCGACAAAGACTTGCCAATTTTACCCAGTTCACACCTTTAAAAAATTTTAAAACAAAATCATTTAATCTTCTTTAACACATACAATAATTAAACCGTCAAAATCTTTTGTCGGACGCACCCCTAAAACCTACCCCTAACAAAGAATTGCCAATTTTACCCAGTTCACACCTTTAAAAAATTTTAAAACAAATTTACTTGATCTTCTTTAACACATACAATAATTAAACCATCAAAATTTTTTGTCGGACGCACCCCTAAAACCTACTCCCGACAAAGACTTGGCAATTTTACCCAGTTCACACCTTTAAAAAATTTAAAACAAATTTACTTGATCTTCTTTAACACATACAATAATTAAACCGTAACAATGTTTTGTCGGACGCACCCCTAAAACCTACCCTAACAAAGACTTGGCAATTTTACCCAGTTCGCACCTTTAAAAAATTTTAAAACAAATTTATTTGATCTTCTATAACACATACAATAATTAAACCGTAAAAATCTTTTGTCGGACGCACCCCTAAAACCTACCCCTAACAAAGAATTGCCAATTTTACCCAGTTTACACCTTTGAAATTTAAAAAAAAAATTATTACGATCTTTAACGCAATGTTCGCAATTAAACGTTGCTTAGAGGCAACCCTATGCTTTAAGTGATATTTTTTGAAATAACTGATGCTTATTGAGTGCAGTGCAAGGTATTTTGTCCTTATTTGTGGTATATTTTGTAAAATATTTGACGCTTATTAAATGCAGAACTAAACCAGTCAACAAATGAACCTGACCACCCTGTTTTTTTATTCTCTATTTAACAGCCCATAACTTTTTTAAATTTTAACCATTTTTTTTCGTCCCTTAGAAGGAAATTTTATTTACTTTAAGTTTATTGTGGCTAATTCTTTAAACTTTGCTGCGACTGCGTTATAACAGAGTGTTAAGTAACAAGTCACATTTTTGACCAAAATCCAACTTATCTCAAATTTACAAAGATTGAAGAATATTTTGTTTTTACCATAGTACCAAAATAAATAAATGAATTATACAGGTTGTTTAAAAATTAAATATTACACTTGGCACCTGCAAATTTTAAAAGAATTCTTAAGTCCCAAATCTACAAACTTAAAGATTATTTAATTTTAATCACATATATATATATATATATATATATATATATATATATATATATATATATATATAAATATATATATATTTTATATTAACTAAATCTGTCCCTGGAGAAGCTTTTTATTAAAGCAATTACAAGAGGTTATTGGAAAGTACTGCATATTTTGAGAATTTTTCTAATTAAATTAAAGTCATTTTATTTATAACTTCATAATATAGGCCACTGGATCTGGTTAAGAAAATAATGATAAAAGCAATTAAGAAACTTATAAAATATACAGGATGTTATTTCAAACAAAATGGACAGCTGCAAATTTCAAGACTTTGTAAATTATAAATTTAAGAGGCTATTTATAAACTTATTTATAAAAAAATGTTTGTATAAGCATAGGTCCATAAATGCATTGTTTTTGAAATATAGAATATTAAGCTTCTTTTTAATTTAAAAAAAATCTGTATTTTAAGAATATCTTAAATATTTGTTTAGGTGCCACTTGAGACACCACTGGACTTAATTAATTTAATCAAGTTAGGCAAATAGGCGCATTTCTATTTTAAAGAACTTTGTGAAATTTTGTCAAACCCGTATAAGGAATATTTAAGGTATTGTTTCAAAACACCCCGTATAAAAAAGCACCTTAGTTTATACCTTTTATTAACAATGAAATGTAAATATGGTTACAACTAAGTACGAAAAAATGTTTAGTTGTCAATACAATTTATATTTAAAACACGTCAAACGATTTTTGGAATTGATTTAGATTTCGAATATTTATAGTAACGCTACAATGTCTAAATTACCAAACATTACGTCAACAATTGCACGAGTGATTGCAGATAACGTTGATAGCATAAACAACGTTTCTTTCTCATCCATAGCGGACGGATCACTTTGTAAAAATGTAAGCATATTTTTTATTTTAATTATTATTCAAAAAATATCTATCTATACAGGGTGTTACAAATTCGATGCATTAGCATTGCTATCTCGATAATTATAATGCTGTCGCTACACATTGGGCGAACTTGTGGCCGAATTATTTGACGACACATTTGGCAAACTATTTGTAAGCAAATGTGTGTTATGCCGCCGCCAATGGGCCAACTACGACACAAACGCCATTATGTGGATGGGTAGTTCGTCTGCATTCGCCTTGTTTGGCCCAACTTTTAACACACACATTTGCTTACAAATAGTTTGCCAAATGTTTCGACCAATAGTTCGGCCAAAAGTTCGCCCAATGTGTGGCGGCAGCCATAACACCGACATTGTTGTTGAGCCAATCAAGGCGAGTGCAGGCGGACTACCCGTCCACACAATGGTGTTTGCGAAAGTTTGTCGTAGTTGGCCCAATGTCTGGCGACGGCATAAGAGATAGAGAGTTGTTTAAATTGGGGCCCGGTTGCGCTTTTTTATGCTTAACGATATTTCGTTTTAAAAATTTAAAAATTTATAGCCGTTCCGGAATTATTTGGAAGAAACCGAAATTTTGCAAAAGTTTATATTTTTTCTCGGTTTATTTAAGGAGATATTTTAAAACAAACGACCCATTAACATTGCCACTTTTTCTGTTCTATAAAATAATGTCACTAAATTTAAGATCCGACTCTTCGCCTATGAGCCACTATCATCAACTTGTTTTTTTTTTAAATGGGGGAAATATTTGTTTTTTAACTAATAATCTTGTATTTTAATTCTAAATCCAACGATATATCACACTTTACATTTATGCGACGTTTCGAACCGAAAAACTATCATCATTTACTATTTCGCCATTACAAATAACGATATTTCCCCAAACGTTTGCAGGTAAGCATACATACATTTTTTGTATGACAGGACACGATAAAATTGATAGAGGCGTTTGATTAAATAAATGCTTTATTTTAAGGGATGGTAGTTATTTGGGTACACGCGTAAATTATATCTACAAACAAAAGAAAAGAAAAAAGTAAAAATAGAAAACTAAAAATTGACGTTTCGGTGGCAAGTCTGCCACCGTTGTGACGATAAATTGAATAAAAATAAAAAATTAACTATTATTTACGTTTAAAATATAAAAATTTGTGGCTTTTTGTAGGAGATTTTGAAAAACCTTTTACATTAAATGTCAAATATGTTTGTTTGGTTATAGTGTCATATTGACATACATAACTGGTTGCTGGTGTATTTATTATTTATAATACAAAAAAAGGTGATGAGTTAGTTGATTTTTAGTCTTCCTGAAGATACTTCAGTATCAAGCAAAGGCAACAAAGTGTTATTTAAATTAACTGAAATTGATGCTACGCAGTTATCTTCATTTAATAATATACAGGGTGTTTCACAACTTATCCGACAAACTTTAAGGGCTAATTCTACAATAAAAAACATTTTTAACAAAATTGTATTTTTTTATAATAACTTTTATACCAATTTAGGCATTTTGAAAAATTTTGGGGGCCACCTCCTATACACTAAGAGACATTTTTTTGGCGCTCAAGAAAAAAAAATACCAGTGTCGTTCATGAGGGGTTTTAAGTAAATATTTTTTAAAGAAAAAAATCGTACGCCACTGCATTTTTCTAAAATAAAAATATGTTTTAAAATCACCGTTTAGTTTGACACAAATTTAATTTCTTGACTTTTTTCATTTAAAGCACGGTTTTTGCGTAAATAAATAACAACAATTTCTCGGCATGGTTAAATCCCTGTCAAATTAAAGAATAGATATTGAAGGTAATTTTTTACTGTAGAATTTGATATTATCCAAACGAAATGAATTGGCCGTGAAATGGTTTTTATTTATTTATGCGAAAACCGTGCATCAAATAAAAAAGTCAAGAGATCAAATTTGTTCCAAACCGAATGAGAATTTCATAAATTATTCTTATTTTAGAAAAATTCAGTGGCGTACCATTCTTTAATTTAAAAATATTTAACCTAACCCTCCCACGGACAACACTGATAAAAATTATTTTTCTTGTATGCCAAAAAATGTCTTTTGGTGCATAGGAGGCTTTTCCCAATTTTTTTTTAATGTCTAAGTTGGTATAAAAGTTGTTGCAAAAACTAAGACGGTTAGGACATATTTCGTATAAAGTTTTTTTCATATTTTTTATTGTAGAAATAGCCCTTTAAGTTTGTCGGATAACTTGTAAACACCCTGTATACGCTATTTCGTTTTTTGCGTTTTTTAGAACAAGTTTCCTTTGCCAAAATGCTCGAAGCATCCCAGTTTATTCTATGATTGTTATCAAATGCAATGAATCGGCCGAACCAATACATAACATATATTCAATTTAAATGCTTCATTTTATTACGTATAAGTATATATGTATGTAAATTACATTAATTCATGTAGCTTGTTAGTTAAATCATAAATAAAAAAATAAAAAGAATAATAATAAGTAGTAAATATTTATACTTACCATGAAATGGAAATTTCCAAAATCATTCGGAATAAAGACGTAATTTTTAATGAAAAATAGTTAAACGTCGCATAAATGTACACTGTGATATATCGTTACATTTAGAATTAAAATACGAGTTTATTAGGCCCAAAACCAAATACTCTTCCCATTAAAAAAAAAGAAAAGTTGATGATGGCGGCTCAAAGACGAAACGTCGAATCTTAGTGACATCATTTTATAGAACAGAAAAAGTGGCAATGTTAAGGTGTCGTTGGTTTTAAAATATCTCCTTAAATAAACCGAGAAAAAAATGAAAACTGTTTGGCAAAATTTCGGTTTTTTCCGGATAACTCCGGAACAGCTACAAATTTTTAAATTTTAACCAACTCCCTATCTCTTGTAATTATCGAGATAGCAATGCTAATGCATCGAATTTGTAACACCCTGTATATCTATATTACGTAATACACTTAAGACAATGGTACAGACAAGTAATTATTCAAAAAAAATTAATTACAAAATTAATTTCTTATTTTAAAAAATTAATCATCTTACATAAAAAGTTTAGGTATACTACATGAGCAGTATGTTTTAGTACATCGGCGAGTAATGTAATAAACAAACAAGCAGTATTAGTCACCAATGTTTACATGCCTGTTATATCTGCCCCCATATATAAAGACTTTGTCAATATTATGCTTAGTACTTTTCCATTGTGAAATAACACTAAATGACTCATCCCTTTGGACTTTTATCAATTGTTCTGGAATAAATCATGTGATGGCTAGCGGCACGTACGCCACCCTGTGACTCAAGCTGACACAGCACCCCAGAATCTATAAATAGACCTAAAATACAAATACGAAGCCATTCTTCGCTATTCCTCGACATCATTCAGTTTAATTAGCTATCTCTCGTATTGTATTTAGAAGAATCCAAAATAAAATAAAATATTTATTATTGTAAAGTATTTAAAATTGTAAAAATCAATAATTTGTGAAAATAAAAGTTTTTTAAAAAGAAAGTGTTTCTCGCCCAAACGTAACAAAATTTGGTGTCAGAAGTGGGATCCCTCAACGCAGTGGAAGGAAGATCTGATCACACCCCTGGCTGCGGTGGATTCCAATCCTCAAAGGGCAGAACCAATCAATTGATAAAACCAGACGAAGAAAGAAGACGTCAGTGGAAGGAAGATCTGATCACACCCCTGGCTGGCATGTCCAAAATCTTCTCTGGAATACTGCTGTAAGTGTGCAATTATACAATTTATACATTTGTATTATTGTCAGAACAGCTCAACAAATATTTATAATTTCCTTTTATCCATCAATTTTCCTTTATTGATTTTTCTTATAAATTGATTGATTATATTATATTATAATTGATTTTTATAAATAAGTTAAGCCTACTTAACTAACTAAAATGGCCAACGACGAAGTAGAACCGTACAAATTATCTGAACTATTCAATTTAATACCCGAATATGACGGTGATCAAATTTTATTAAATGCATTTTTAAACTCGTGCGACACAGCGTACGATATTGCTTCTATCGATCAAAGAGTTCTGTTGGTTGTTCACATAAAAAATAAATTAAGAGGAAAAGCCTCACAACTAGTAAATTCTCGAAATTTAAGAGAATGGCTTGATATAAGAAATTTATTGTGCTCTCATTTTGGAGATCCACGTGATCTCACAAGTTTAATTCACGATCTTCACCACCTAAAACAAAATAATAATGAAAGTGCTCTTTCATTTATTGCCCGATTACAGGCACATAATGCTAAATTATTGTCGAGCATTGCTCAACAACCTAATTTGACTAACCAACAAAGGGTTGCTCAAATCAATCTCATCGAAAACATGAGTCTTGATACCTTATTAACCGGTCTCGATCCAAAATTAGGCGGGATCGTAAGGGCTTCAAACCCTGCAAATTTAGTCGACGCTTGCTTACGCGTAAAACGCGAATCTCAATTGCAATACCTTGAAAATCAAAGAAATCCGCGAAACGCAAATTTTCAACAAAATAAAACATTTTTACCAAGATACAAACAAAACCCAAATAAACCAAATTTTTATAACCAAAATTTCCAACAACAAGGAAATCAGAAATTTTGCAATTATTGTAAAAAACCGGGACACTTGTACGAACAATGTTTTAAAAGACAAAATCAAAGAGCCCCAAATAATACAAATACGAACTCAAACGTAAGAAACGTGCCAAATTCACAAAATGGTCATAACCAACAATTCCAAAATCGTGCATACACGCAATCCTCAAATAAAACTCGCCCCATGCATCATTTAAACGAAGAGCAGGAGCAGTTGATCACTGGCAGCCTAGCTCCTGGAACCAGCAGTTCCAGTCAACAACCTTGCTTTGCTTGCTTTGCTTTCTTTGTTGTTGGTCCCGTTGCAAGACGATTAACCAGCTCTCCCCCTTCCGGACTAGCTTTCCGGGGCTTCGTACGTGGAAAATCTGGATGGTCGAGCTTTCCGCTCCCAGAAATTCCGGTTCAAATGTTTACTTTTGTTCGAAACAAAATAATAATCGATTCAATGCATAAATTGTCGCTGTCAATCCAAAAACTGCTACTGGTTTCGTGTATAACCTTCACTGTCACTTGCTGATGCTTTCAGTAGAGGGCGCCACCGTCCTCGGCCGTTACGAAAACACGTGCACCCCGCTAACCTAAAAACATCAGGATTTTTAGGAATCTTCACTCACAGCGCTTAGTTCCAGAAGAAAGATGCTATCAATTTAGCGTGAGTCTTTCCTCGATCCCCAAGGGTACAGCCACGCCCGTACGATGCCTTCAATCGCCTACCCGGAAGGTCTATGTAGACCTCTACGCCAACACGAACCGCACTACTCGAAGATCGCGGAAAGAGTGAGTCAACAACCTTTGAAAGCGAAAGTGGGTTCACAAACCTCTCAAAGTCAAATGGACAATATTATCGAGAAATTCCAGATGTCGACCATTTAAATGCGAATTCCGCAGAAATTATAACAATGCACAACATAAACTCGGATAAAATATACTATATACAATTAAAAAACATTGAAAACGAACGAATAAAATATAATTTTTAGATAGATACAGGTGCAGGTATCTCAATTATGAAATCTCAAGTTTTAACCAACTTTAATTTAAACGAAGAAAAATTATTTTTACAAGGTATAACACCACAATTAATTGAAATACGTTATTCAACTTATATCCCTTTTCAGACGGAAAATCCATTTAAAATTTATATTTGTGATTTACCAATTGCTTTTGACGGAATTTTAGGTACCGATTTTCTAGATCAATACGATTGCGTAATTGATTTAAAAAATAAAGAATTAATAACAAACTTTAAGGTGATTCCATTACACAAGGTACACGAAGAAAAAAATAAAATCCAGCATGGATACCGTGTACACAGAAAGAAATGTCTAATAAAAAACAAATCTCGCAGAGATATTAGACCCAAATAAAAAAGAAAATACGGAAAGTAAAAATCAAAATAAAAATTTGAAATTTCAAAATAAATGTTTTAAACAAAATTGAAATCGAACCGCGAGTAGAAAAAGTATTTAAATTAAAATGTCTAAATTTAAGGGATACAGAAGCAATTTGTCCCTCTCTTGAAATTGATAAAGTAAAAATTGCCAGTTCTCTAGTCACAGTAAATTCGAACGGCGAATTTTTTACTACATTGTTAAACACAACAAACAGCACAAAATCAATTGATATTCCCAATTTAAATTTAGAACCAATAAATGTCGAATCCTTGCTAAACTACTCACAAAATGAAAATGAATTTAACCAAATTGAATTGGAAAACCGCGAAGAATTATTACAAAAGCAATTACGTCTCAATCATTTAAACGAAGAAGAAAAAGGAAGCGATCGAAAATATTTGTTTAAAATATTCTGATATTTTTTATCTTGAAGGTGACAAACTGACCTTTACACATAAAATTAAACATGAAATTCAAACAGGCGACGCTAAACCAATCTATACAAAAGCTTATAGATACCCCCAAATTCACAAAGATGAAGTCAAAAAGCAAATTTCAAAAATGTTAGATCAAAATATCATAAGACCTTCAGTCTCTCCTTGGTCTTCACCTGTGTGGGTGGTACCAAAGAAATTAGATTCCTCAGGCAAACAAAAATGGCGTGTTGTCATAGATTACAGAAAATTAAACGATTTAACGACCAATAACATCTACCCTTTACCCCATATAACTGACTTACTAGATCAACTAGGAAAATGTCATTATTTCACGACACTAGATCTTGCTAGTGGATTTCATCAAATCGAAATTGAACCGCGTGATATTCCAAAAACCGCGTTTTCTGTAGAAAATGGTCATTATGAATTTATAAGAATGCCTTTCGGACTAAAATGCGCACCAATGACCTTCCAAAGAGTAATGGATAACGTATTATCTGGTTTACAAGGCGAAAGATGTCTAGTTTACATGGACGATATAATTATAATGAGTTCAGGAATAAACGACCATATTGAAAAATTAAAAATCGTTTTCGACAGACTAAGATTAAACAATTTAAAATTACAGCCTGATAAATGCGAATTTTTAAAACAGGAAGTTTGTTATTTAGGTCATATAGTAACGGCAGACGGAGTAAAACCCGATCCTAAGAAAATCGAGTGTGTAAAGAATTTCCCTACACCATCTTCCCCTAAAGACATAAAATCATTTTTAGGATTAGCAGGTTATTATAGAAGGTTTATTCCAAATTTTTCAAAAATTGTAAAACCTCTAACAAAACTCTTACAAAAAGATATTTCTTTTAATTTAGATAATGAATGTATCGAATCTTTTAACAAATTAAAAGAACTTCTTACGACAGCTCCAATTTTAAAATACCCAAATTTTGAAGAAGAGTTTATTTTAACAACAGACGCAAGCTCATATGCTATAGGTTCTGTACTCTCTCAGGGACCAATCGGTAAAGACTTACCAATTGCTTACGCCTCTAGAACTTTATCAAAAGCTGAATGCAATTACAGTAATATAGAGCGCGAACTTTTAAGTATAATATGGAGTGTTAAACATTTCCGACCCTATCTTTACGGCAGAAAATTTACAATAATAACTGACCATAGGCCTCTAACTTGGTTATTCTCTATCAATGATCCAGGCTCTAGATTAGCGAGATGGAGATTAAAACTCGAAGAGTACGACTATAAAATAATCCATAAACCAGGAAAATTAAACCGAAATGCCGACGCTTTGTCAAGAATTAAAATAAACAACCCTACCGAAATCGAAAAAATATTAGTTATTACCGATAATCAATCAGATACCGAATCAATCGCGACAGAAGCCGCCCCAGAAACAATTCAAGAAGAATATAAAATATTTAATCGACTTTGTAAAGATCGATCGGTAATCGATCACTCAAAAATATCTTTTTCCAATGACCAATTATTAGACAAAAAACATAAAAATATAATTTCAATTTTTCAACAAAATAATATTGGCCCTATTCACGAAGAAATAATGAACGATATTTTAAACGAAAATTTAAATTTTAGACAAAATATTATAAACAAAACTTTTTCTTCCAGTGTAAAAGAAAGAAAGTATTTTATTATTCCAGTTCCTTACGACACGGAAACTGCGATAAAAACTTTATTTAAAATATTATTTGAACATAAACATGTTTTAGAAACTAATACTACGTATTTTGTCGAGAACAATGAGTTATTGAAAGTGCCAGAGATATTAAGTTTTATTTTCTCAGACGACGAGATAAACTTCGTAATTTGTCAAAACATAGTGCGTCACCCAGACGCAGATCAGCAAAAAATTATTTTATCACAATATCACGAAGGAAAAACAAATTTACATCGTGGAATAAACGAAACTTTTAGACGAATACGCGAAAAATATAATTGGCCCAATTTACAAAAAGATGTCGAAAAATACATAAAATCTTGCGAAACATGTCAACAATCTAAAATTGATAGACAAAATCATGATAACCCATTAGTAATAACGGAAACTCCCAAAACTCCTTTTGAACGCATAAATGTCGATATTTTAGAGATTCCTCGATCGACATATTTACTCACAGTACGCGATGAATTAACGAAATTTACGCAAGCATACCCATTAACAGATAAAAGTGCAAGAAGTATAGTCCATACGCTTATGTTATATTTCCAACATTACGGAATACCTTTACGAATTCATTTTGATTCTGGTTCCGAATTTAACAATCAAATAGTACGAGACTTTGCAAAAATGTATGATTTTAAAATAACTTATAGTTCAGTAGCACACCCCGAATCAAACGGCTCACTTGAACGGTTTCATGCGACACTTTTAGAAATTTTAAGAATGTTTCAATTAGAAAACCCTGATGATGACCCTTTAAATATTTTACCATACGCAATCAATACCTTAAATAACAGTAAAAACAAAACAACAGGCTATACACCTTACGAATTAATTTTCGGACATACGAGTTCAAGAATACCTGAGCAAACTTTTAACGAAAAAGAATTAATCACAAAATATATAAGAGAATTGAATAATAAAATTTCTTATTATTATAAAATGGCTAGATTAAACACCGAACGTGCGAAAGAAAAAGCTAAAGTTCGTTTCGATAAACACGTTTCCGAAAAATTATTTCAATATACAGAAGGACAAAAAGTATGGTTGAAAAATAGCCAAATAGGTCATAAACTAAAATCAAAATTTTTAGGACCTTATATAATCGATAAAATAAAACTACCCTATACGGCTGATATTTCTTTAATCTCAAACCCGAACAATAAAACTACAGTAAATTTTGATAGGCTTAAACCCTATTTTGATAAAGATGAACAAGATATCACTGAAGATGTTTCTATTGTTGCAGGATGTTCCTCTGGACATCAGCAGTAAGTAACCAACCCCTAGAAATAATCCCCTTACAGAATACGCTAGGAATATATTATCATAACGAAAATAATGTTAAGATTTCTAACGATAATTTTAAGCTTATAGTTTATAGGAATATAACCCTTATAATCGATACTTTTACTAATAATAAAATAATCTTAGATCATATTAAAGATATGCTATATAAACGGGATGAAAAATATGTTACTTTTGAACACGAAATATTGCCTAATTTAGCTTTATTATCAAGAATTGTCGATTCGATCGAACAAAAAATACAAGAAATCCAAATGGATACTAAATCATATTTTTCTAGAAAAAGGCGCGGACTAATAAACGGTATAGGTTCAGTTTGGAAAGCGCTTACGGGTAACCTTGACGCATCAGATGGCGAATATTACGAACAAAGCATAAATAAATTAGAACATGATGAGAATGAAATGAAAAACCTTTTAAAAAATCAAATTATGGTTACTACAAGCACAATACGAAATTTTAATTATACGATTAGAAAATTACAAATAGACGAGGAGACATTTAATAAAAATCTAAAAATAATCGAAGAACATCTTTACAATATTACCGATTACCAATTAATAATGGAAGCAAAATTTAAACTTTTACTTGTTTGTGAACAATTAACCGAGTCTTTTATGATAATCGAAGAAGAAATAAATGACATAATAAACAGCATTACTTTTGCTAGACTAAAAATTATTCACCCATCTGTAATAAAGCCTACACAATTACTTGTACATTTAACAAAAATTTCACAAATTTTAGAGAAGAATAATTTACCTTTAATACCTAATTTGTACAATATTGCTCGTTATTTTGATTTAATTGATTTACAAGCATTCCAATCACAATCAAGACTTGTTTTTATTTTATCAATACCATTAATTGAGTATAATAATTATAAATTATTGCATATATACTCCCTTCCTACCAAAGACCTAAGAACCGACCTTTATCATACAATCCTTTCACCCTATAAATATATCGCTGTCTCTGATGATAATGCTATGTATGCACACGTGAAGAACAAAGAAGATTGTAAACAATTAGATGCCACCACGCAACTTTGTTACAACCTGATTTCTCACCCTATTGACAGTTCAGCCCCATGTGAAGTTCAAATATTGAAGAATCCTGATAAAATTCCAAATAATTGCCAAATAAACACTTTTGACATCGACGATTATAATGTACAGTACCTCACGAAAAATGAATGGTTAATTGTAACTACGAAACGACTTCCAGTCACAGTCTCATGTCAAGGGCAACAAACGCATACTACATTTATTGATACAAACTGTATTATTAAACTTCAACCCCTATGCACCGGCTATATTGGCGCTTCAAGAATTATGGCAAATTATGAGAAGACATCGAACATTTCGCAGACCCCGTATATTCCACAAGTACCTTATGAATGCTGCGAACACCTACCAGAAAAACATAAATTACCAAAATTAGAACCACTAAAAATCAATAAATTAAATTTGGATGAATTGCAAATCGCTGAACACAAGTTAAATAAATACAGCGAGACACTTGATAAAATGATAAATGAGCCATTCGCAAAGAAGCATTGGTCTTGGTTTACTTACCTTACAGTTACCTTGGTAAGCATCTTACTAATTGTCTTCATATTGATGAAATGTAGAAGAAAGGTCAAGAAATTAATGATCACAAGTTCAAGTAATCCTCCACCACCACCTGATCCAATAGCAGACAGGCCCTTTAGAAACTTCTTGACAAGAATTACACCTAGAAGAAGACCCTCGTATAACAGAAGACTCAAGCCCTATAGATGAAGACGACGAATTGGTCGAAATTTCCTTATCAAGCAATCCATCATCATTGTGAAAGTGTAAATTGCCGTTCAATAAAAGAACGCCAATTTTTTATAAGGAGGGAGATGTTATATCTGCCCCCGTATATAAAGACTATGTCAATATTATGCTTAGTACTTTTCCATTGTGAAATAACACTAAATGACTCATCCCTTTGGACTTTTATCAATTGTTCTGGAATAAATCATGTGATGGCTAGCGGCACGTACGCCACCCTGTGACTCAAGCTGACACAGCACCCCAGAATCTATAAATAGACCTAAAATACAAATGCGAAGCCATTCTTCGCTATTCCTCGACATCATTCAGTTTAATTAGCTATCTCTCGTATTGTATTCAAAAGAATCCAAAATAAAATAAAATAATTTTATTTTGTAAAGTATTTAAAATTGTAAAAATCAATAATTTGTGAAAATAAAAGTTTTTTAAAAAGAAAGTGTTTCTTGCCCAAACGTAACATGCCTGTTATATCTGTGGATTTAGTTAAACTGTCTTTTCCTTGCATTGCCTATGTGTTATGTTATTTAGCTCAACCGGCCGATATTTTTCTTTTTTACGTGCATAGTTTATAAATGTTTTTTTTTATTAATTTTTGCAGGGTGGCGCATCACAAACGCCTCGGTTTCTAATACAAAAACGGTGTTATTTTTTTAAAATATTTATTACAGGCATAGGTAGGTATGGGAGCATAATTTAAAATTATAAGGCATTATACAGGGTGCACCAAAAAAGATTCATATCAAACTTATGTTTTTTTAATGGAACACCCTGTATATTAGTTTATTTTTGGATTGCAGGAATAAAAATAAGTTTAGTAGTTTTATCAGAGATCTCTATACCAAAATAAAAAGGTTTTAAGGATAATTAAGGATTTTTAAAAAATTCCTGTCAAAAACAAAATTTTAATATATCCTACCTTACTTAGACTTGACTTTGTGTATTATGTAACATTGCTAAAATATAAACTGTGCCATCACTCACATTTACTTTTTTTTCGAAAATTATACAGGGTGTCCAAGAACTAATATTTAATATTTGCTACCTTAGAGTGCAAATTACTCACTTATTTTAAATGAAACACCCAGTATTTTGTTCCATTTTTAGATTTTAGGGATAAAAATAAGGTAAGTTTCTTTAGCAATTCCTATGCCAAAAATGTAACGTTTTTAAGATATTTAAGATTTTTAAATAATTTATCAAAAACAAAAAAAAACCTAATTTTTCCATAAAGGACAACTTTGTTACTTTAAATGGAACACCCTGTATATTTTCTAAAAATCTTAAAATTCAATCTTTTCTCTTTAAAAAAATGTAATATAAGCCATGGTTTAAAAAAAGGAATTATTGACTTCTAAAAGTATACTTTCTTTGTTGTCGTTTTTTTTTGTTAACGGTTATACTTAAAGCAATCTTTCATTTTTAAATAATATTCCTAATCGTCGTAAAGTCAATTTTATGGACGTCAATAAATCCGTTCTTTTTAAAATATCCATGGCTTATGTTACTTTTTTTTAAAAGGAAAAAAATTGAATTCTAAGTTTTTGGAAAATATACAGGAAGGATAATATACATTTAAAATAAAAAAGTTACCCTATATCCAAAAATAAAGTTTTGTTTTTGTTTTAAATAAATTATTCAAAAATCCTAAATATCTTAAAAAGTTACATTTTTGGCATAGGAATTACAAAAGAAACTTACCTTATTTTTATTCCTTAAATCCAAAAATGAACTAATCTACAGGGTGTCCCATTAAAAAACCAGATTTGATATGGATGGTTTTTGGAGCACCCTGTATAATTCCTTATAACTTTAAATTATGCACCCAATGTACCCGCATATATCTGTAAAAACTATTTTTAAAAAATAATACCGTTTTTGTATTAGAGACCGAGGCGTTTGTAGTATTGTTTCTATATATTTAAGAAAATTAAAAAAGTAGTTGCAGAATAAAGCCGTTTTAGTGTGATATTTAACAAAAAAATCATATGTGTTTAAAGCCTCTGTACGTGCTCAGTACCTGCTTACTTTTGATGTTTTCAGCATTTATACAATTAAAAAAATAAATAAATAAAAAGAAATTTTATTTTTTTCAAATTTAAATTAATTATTTTACCGATTGTTGTAATTTTATAAAATTTTAAGTTAAATAATTTACTTACTAACTACTTTAAAATTTTGAAAAAGCTGTAGAATCTTAATACTAAGAATTTTTTCTCTACCTAAATTTTTTCGATGTCAAAGTAGTTCCAAATCTTTTTGTATTAATAAATCGCTTTTTCTTATTAAGTTCCGAGAAATTTTAGTGTTGATGTTTAGAAAATTATATATATGTGTGTGGCCCAATTGTTCGAAAAGTACAATATTTCTGTTGTTGAATGATATATGACAAAAAGTTTTTTATAAGGGTTTTAGGTTTTTACATTTTAACACCTATTTTTGTTTAAAGAATCGGATTTGGCATAAAATTTTGTATATATTATGTTTTTATTTTTTCACTCGTGCCGATATCGCCACGCTATTATTCATTTACTGAAACTTTCGTAAAAAACGGGATACCCGAAAATAGGTAAAAGCGAAAACAAATTAGTTATTAATAATACTTAGCAAGGTGTTTTAAAACACTAAGGACCACAGAATATTTCCCTTTAAAAAATACAAATCTTATGCGGGGTATTTCTTATAACATATCCAATATCTTAATATTTAAAATGCTAAATATCATTTTTTTTTAAATGGAACACCCCATATTTTAGATAATTTTTATATTTTAGGAATAAAAATAAGATATGTTTGTTTAGCGATTCCTATACCAAAAATGTAGGGTTTTTTAGATATTTAAGGATTCTTAAAAGTTCATGACAAGTAATTTCTTGATAAAGAAGAGATTTGGTAATTTAAATGGAACACCCAGTATATTTGTCAATATTATTAAAATTTCATCTTTTACGAAAATTTTAATAAATTATAAATAGCGAGGCACCATTGCCACAAGTGCTAAAATAAAATAACCTACTATATGCAAATTTTTATGCTGAATCCGATTTTGTAAACAGAAATAGGGGTAACAATTTTAAAAAATTAACTTCTTAGCGATACATTTTTTTGCGACAATTTGTATACATCTAGATATTTTTGGGAGATGCACTGTTAAAAATCCGTAAACTTTTATAAAAAAAAAATGTTTTATCCCGTTAAACAACAAAACAATTGATTTCTTTCGGGCAATTGGGCCACCATGTATTGTATATTTCAAATTAACATTTAGATTTCAAAAATTATCAAGAAAAAAATTCTACTGCGCTGCGTGATCACTTGAAATCAGAATGGGAAATTGGAAAGCTTAAGGAAGAGGTCAAGAAGATGTTGGCAGAAAAGAAAGCAACAACGTTGGAACCCTTGAAAGAAAGGGAAGTTTTGTTAACCGGAGGCAGCAATTCTATTCAAATTTCTCCCAACTCATATAGTATTGTTAAAAATAAAGGATTGGGAAGTTGTTTTTACAGAGCTATTTCCCAAGCTTTCTTTGATACAGAAATTGAACATTACCACTTTAGATTTATCAATGTTGACTATGTTGTAAAAAATTTTGAAAATTTAAAAGAAAAATTGGCAGAATTAAATTATGAAGGTTTGGAAAAATATAAAACCCCTGCCAAATATCGAAAAGCTCATATTTCTACAAAAGAGTATGCTTCTTCCTTTGAAATATTTATTTTTGTTGAAATTTTTAACATACCGGTTAGAGTATTTGCTAAAGATTCAGATGATTGTCTTATATACAATTTAATTATGCAGTTTCCTCCTGACAACTTCGAAAATGAAAATGATTGCATTAATTTAATTTTTACTGGTCCATATCATGGAGGTCACTTCGAATTGGCAAAAAAATAATTCAAAATGTTTTTCCTATAAGCTTGCGAGTAATTACTATTACAAAAAATGTTTAAATACTGATTGCAAACTAAATCAAAGAGATTTAAAAAGAATTGCCAAGAGAAAATTGATGTTTTAACTTACCTTTCCGACAATACTTCAAATCACAATTTTTCAAACAATAATTCACCTAACAATAGTTTTTTGGAACTATCATTTTCAATGTTCACCCAATTGAAACTAGTTCACTCGAAAATATTTTTTCCATAGAAGACAGTAATTCAGATAATTTACTTTTTGAACATAGTGCCTCTTATAATAATTTTTCCGAAACTTCCATTGAAAATACTGTTTCCCGATTCCCAACTGAATCTAACAACTTTTCCGAAAACATTTCTGATAATGCATGCCCCTTCATTGAAACAGACTTATCCAAAGAAAACTCCGAAAAAACTAATATATTTTTGTCTCACTCTAGTCCCAAAGCAATTAATAATTCTATATTAAATTCCATGAGCTCTGACAGTACTATCAGTTTAATTTTTGATATTGAAGACGATATATATTGTGACCTAAATAATTTACAATCTCCTAAAAATTAATAAATTGTGATAATAATAATAGTGCTTTAAAATGTGAAAATATATATAGTAATGGTTTTTCGGTTCCATTCGTTAATACAACAAATGATAAAAATAAAAGTCCGAGTAATTTAAAAAATGAACAGAAATTGAAACGATCATATAATGAAGATAATAACACATCATTGCAATTTAAAACCACTTACCCATTTAGCTTAGGCGAAGTATTATTTTTAACTGAAAAAGTAGCTGCAGGACAAAATTTAATGAATATTGATCTATTGCGAGAAATTATTAAACAGTACGTGCGAACTGACCTAAAAATTTATTGTCCATTGAGTTATTACGGCGGTTTCCGGCAAAATTCGCACAGTTCTATTGGATATGCAAAATGCTTGGTTAGGAGTCATGATGCTAAATATCTATTTCAGGTATTAGAAAGAGATGCTGAATACATTCAAGTTGCGGTATCATGTAATACAAACAAAGAATTTGAGCACAGAGCTTATGATGAACCATTTACCCAAGTTAGAGGAGAAAAAGAAACCAGTTTCACAAGTTGACCAAATATCGGTCAAGTCACAGTTTATATCAAGAAAACTGTAAAAAATGCTACGATGAGGACCGCAGAGATGGATATACTAATAAATTAATTCAACTTCACACTATACAAAAAATTAACTCTGAAAGAAAAATTATGAATCGACGAAAACTACAAAGTTTAGACATTCAAGATTTTGTTCAGCAATGGCTTGATGATGACATATACAAGGATAAATTTGTTCGAGTGGTTCAATTGCCATTATCAATAATATTATTTACTGAGTCTCAATTAGAAGTTATGAATCCTGCTGTTCCTGCTGTACTCAATTTAGATTCTACTGGTGCAAATGTTAAAGTTCCTGGAGATTTAACGTGTAAAAGGCTTTACTATTATGCCTTAGTTTACAAAGCTACAAAAGTACAATTCCGCTTGCTCAAATGATAACTAGCCAGCAAGATACAAAATCTATTTCCAATTTCCTAAAAGAACACAACGATGTTGTTAAAGAATACTTTTCTAAGTCACCGATTAAGGCATTAGTCACAGATTGGAGTTGGCCTTCAATACATAGTGTCCTGTCAGTCTACAATCAAATGGACATTTCAAAATATTTAGAAGATACTTACGAGTATTATATGGATTCAAAAAGAAAACCTAAAGCATCGACTTTCTTGTTATCTTGTTGTGCTCATTCTATGCATAGAGTAGCAATTGAAATAAAAGATTTGGGTCTCGAAGACAATAAAACAATGTTAATGAAATTCATGGGAAAATTAATATTATGTCGGAATCAAAAAGAATTAGATGAAACATTTAAATTGATAGCAACAATACTATTATGTAAAGAAAATAAAAGAGCGGGAGATGCATTAAGAAAGCTGCATGTGTTGTCAGCTAATGAATCCAACAATGAATTGAATGATCTAATGAAAAATATTAACACCGTTAGTTCAGAAAAACTAAGTGACGATCAAAATAAAGACTATGTTCATTTTAAATTTACCAACGCTATTTTTAGTAATTCGCCATTTTATATTCATTTTGCAAGTTTTACTGATGAAATTGAACAAGAATTAGAGTCAGCAGAAATAAAATTAACAGGTGTGACAAATAAAAACTGTAGTCCCAAATTTCTTCAGTATTTATTAGAAACTTTTATGCCATTCGCATCTATATACTTTGGAATAATGCTGGACTTGGTAGACAAAAATATTTCAAGAGTTTCGAATGCCTATGTAGAATCGCATAACAAGATATATAAGGAAACAATTTTAAAAAGAAGAATGGACATGTCAATTGGGGATGCAATAAGGGCACTAAAAGCATATAATGAGTGTGTAATAAAAGAAGAATATTTGTTCAAATTAAGAAGTGATGATACAGTGGAATTCGCAAAGTATCCACCTACTAAAGATCCAGCAGCCGATCCTAAAGCCAAAGAAATATGGGCAAGATCTCAAAAAGAATATAACTTGGTGAAACGAAGAAAAACACGCAGCAGGTATATTTCTGGTCAAAATATAATCAATATAGATAAGAAGATTGGTCCAACTGAAACTCAATCAGACGTCAACATTAATTTTAAAGAAGCCGGTAGTAAACGTAGTAGAAAACGAAAAATAGATTGCAATAAAGAAAATAAAAAGACAAAACACAATAAAACAAACACTGTCACTGTAACATCCAGTACTAATGCTCTAGAGTTCTTGGATAACGGTTTAATTAATGATGTTAGGTATTACTTACGATCAAATTCGTCTCAACTTAAATTTGCACATTATTCAGCTAATCAACAAGTATTTTTTTATTTGAATACATTCACAATATCCCCACTTCAACTTCATTCAGTTGCTGACTATGAAGAATGGGTTGACGGACAAGTCATTGATGCATTTGCCTCAACTTTTATGACCGAATGGAATGATATAACCTATGTTCCTACAGATTTATTAAATAAAGTACTTGGTCGTTTCTCAAAAATAAAAACAAGTAATAAATCATCGATTCATACTTACAAACAAAATATTGGAAGTAAACTTCTCGTACCTTACTGCTATGATTCGCATTGGCGGTTGCTAATTGTAGATGAAACGTTAAATCAGTTAATACTATTAGACCCACGTTTAAAAAGTACTGATACTACTAGGATACAAGAAGTATTTAGGTTATTTGTTAACGACTGTGCTGTTACAAGTCCATTCCGAAAACTTAAAAATATTGATTGGGTATTTAGCACAGGATCAGCTAAAAGACCATATCAACCGGAGAATGACTGTAACAATTGTGGGGTATATTGTATGTACTACCTGCAATGTATTTATCAAAGTAAAGTCTTTGATGAAAAATTTGATCCAAAAAATTTCGGGAAAAGATCGTACACCAACTGATACAGAAGGCAGATAATACGAGTGAACGTTGCTTGTTTTGTGCGAGGATATTGGATTCTACTAGCAATCAATTAACCTGTAACGTTTGTAAACGTAGTATACACGAAAACTGCAAATCCAGTGATAACTGTCAATCAGAAGATGAAAATATTTACGAAAAAAGGATTAATAATTTTAAGAAAAGAAGGAATATGATTTCTCAAACATCAAATTTAACAGCGTATACTTGTCGGCTATGCAAGCAATTTATAATACGATGAAGGAAAAATGATGAACATTGATTAATTAACACTAAGAAAAGAGTGACTTACTAATTTAAAATGTTTATTTCTTTAGTACAAGTTTTGCAAAATACTATGTGTTACCTTAGGGGAACACCACTCTGACGGCTAAAAATAACCGATTTTTGTGTTTTTTTTTTGTAATTAAGGACCTTTTTTTATGATCGGATTAAAAGCAGTTTATTTGGTGTATATTCAACTAGGCTGATGTGAATATTTATTAAAAAATACTTAAAATTTACAAAGGTATTTACATAAAGTAATAGCATTCAGAATTAATGGCGTCACCTGCTGATCAAGATTCCGCAGTGAAAAATAATCTAATATCGAAAACCAAAAATTCCCGCCGGTTCGATTCCCAGTGGGGAGACATATTTAGGTAGTAGTTACTTAAAAATAACGTCCGTAGTGGCACTACCGCGTTGTCTAAAAGCTGATGAAATGCAAAAACTGCATGTTTTAGTGCTTGGACAACGTTGACGGAACAGGGGAAACCTTGGGTTAAACATCTAATAACCCGACACCCACGGTACTCTGGTATTTAGGCATAGACCTAATGTGGGATGTCAAAGAGATAAAAAAAACAAAAATTCTAAAATAGATTCCCCAAGCTAATTAACGATTAACAACAAACTTAAACTTCTTGTTTATTTGTCCTGTAAGCAGAATTAGAAAGTTTCAATTACCAATTTTCCTAAGTTGGATAAGTAAAACACTCTAACATCAGTTTTGCAAGCTAGTGGATTTTCAGAGATTTCCCAAAATAATCAGAATTTTGGACTGTCTTTACTAATTGTAAATAACCAGAAATGTGTAGTTCACGACAAAATCTACATTAATTGAACTATTTTACATTCACAGGTATAAAAGAATATATACTATATGACTAACACCAAAAATGTATTTAGGAACACAAAAAAGGAACCAAAAAGTAATTTTATGCCACATTTTCACACAAAAAGTTACTTTTACTGACCTAGGCCTAAAAAGTGATAAAAAGTGACTACTTAGTGGAAGCCCTGTACCTTGCATTTATAAAAGCATCAAAACATGTATTTTTATTTATTTCCTCAAAAAGACGTATTTATACATATGCAAATTTAATTAATTAAATTTATTGTTTGTTCAGGCGAAGTATTTTTTAAAAATGATAAGTTTTTAGGATATGTGCTTCGTGAGCCAGCGACAGATTTTCGTGACCAATTTCTTCTTAGTCCATTACTCGTAAAATGCTTCAAGAGGCTTGTACATGAATTGTTGTGAGCGTCAGCTGCGGCGTTAATGGTGGAATTATACAGGGTGCTGCAAAGAAAAGATTCATATTAAACTTGTGCTTCTTTAAATGGAACACCCTGTATATAAGTTTAGTTTTGGATTGTAGCAATAAAAATAACGTAAATTTTATCAGCGATATCTTTACCAAAAATGTAAGGTTTTATTTGGAATTTTTGAAAAATACTTGACAAAAATAAAATTTTAATATATATCTTACCTTACTAACGATGGACTTTGTATATTATGTTAGATTGCTAGAACATTAACTTTATCAGCACCTACATTTTAATTTTTTCTAAAAATTATACAGGTTGTCTAGAAATTAAAATAATAATAAATATTAGTTACTAGACACCCTGTATAATTTCTAGTAAAAATTTAAATGTGGGTGATTGTACACTTAATTTTCCAGCGATATTATATAATACAAAAAGTCAAGCCTAAGTAAGGTAGGAAGTACTTAAATTTTGTTTTTGTCATGATTTTTCAAAAATCCCAAATATCTTAAACTAACCTTTCAGTTTTGATATAGGGATCGTTGATAAAACTTACATTACATTATTTTACTACCACAATCCAAAAATGAACTAATATACAGGATGTTTCATTTAAAAAATACATGTTTAATATTGATCTTCTTTCAGGAGCAATCTGTACAATTCCACCATCGGCAACGCAGCTGACGCTAACAACGGTTTATGTACAACCCTCTTAAAGCATTTTACAAGTTATTGGCTGAGATGAAATAACTAACAAAATTTTGCCTCTGGCTTACGGTCTAATAAGTTTTTTATTTTTCAACTGCACCAATTTTTTATCTAAATCTAAAAACAGTATTAGTTCTACAAAACATCAATTTTGATTGGCAATTATCAGATTAAATATATATATATATATATATATATATATATATATATATATATATATATATATATATATATATATATATATATATATATATATATATATATATATATATAATTATTTATTTATTTTTCTTGGGTATAGGTCTTTTTTGTTAATAATTAAAACTACTTCATTAAATAGCTAACATCTGACGTTTCGCCCAGCGTAGTGAGCTTTTTCAAAAATTTTATATTGCGTTCAGGCAACAACCTACAAACAATTACAAAAATTACTATTTTAATACATTTACATGTAAAGTTTTTTTAAATGTGTTGTTATGTATTGTTTTAATTTGTGATAAAAAAATAGTAATTTTGTAATTGTTTGTAGGTTGTTGCCTGAACGCAATATAAAATTTTGAAAAAGCTCACTACGCTGGGCATGAAACGTCAGATGTTAGCTATGTAATGAAGTAGTTTTAATTATTAACAAAAAAAACCTATACCCAAGAAAAATAAATAAATTATATATATATATATATATATATATATATATATATATATATATATATATATATATATATATATATATATATATATATATATATATATATATATATATATATATATATATATATATATATATATATATATATATATATATATATATATATATATATAAATATATATATATAAATAACTGAGATTAATTTATTCTTGGGTATAGGTTTATATATTAGTATATTAAGTAAAACGCTTTGATTTGACGTTTCGCCCCATATACTGGGCTTTTTCAATTTTTTTATTCAGTACTTTTAACCTAAAAACAGAAAAAACATGCTTACATTGTATACTAGTTGTTAAAATTTCATTAAAACACGAAAACACATAACTCCACAAAAACACTACTTAAAAATATTCAAAAATTTTTCCATACAATTACGTATTTTTTTTTATAATACAATAATAACAGAAAACAATAACATTTTTATTTTAAATAAAAATTATACGAACCTCGAAGAATCATTCTAATAATCTTACTGTTTAAAAATTGTTTGTTGCAGACAAGATGTGGAATGTATTTTTTTTTATAAGATTTAAAATTTTATTTTTTGTGCTACTTATAATATGTTTAAATTTTTCTTCGAGGTACGTACCTGTAAAATTAATATGTGATATGTTAAAATTTAAAAAACTGGGTGGACATCCATATGTTTACATCTGAGCAATAATAAAAAAAAATAATACATTCCACATCTTGTCTGCAACAAACAATTTTTAAACAGTAAGATTATTAGAATGATTCTTCGAGGTTCGTATAATTTTTATTTAAAAAAAAATGTTATTGTTTTCTGTTATTATTGTATTATAAAAAAATTACGTAATTGTTTGGAAAATTTTTGATAATTTTAAGTAGTGTTTTTGTGGAGTTATGTGTTTTTGTGTTTTTAATGAAATTTTAACAACTAGTATACAATGTAAGCATGTTTTTTCTGTTTTTAGGTTAAAAGTACTGAATAAACATTTTTTTTGAAAAAGCCCAGTATATGGGGCGAAACGTCAAATCAAAGCGTTTTACTTAATATACTAATATATAAACCTATACCCAAGAATAAATTAATCTCAGTTATTGAAAAATGGTTTAAGAAAAATAAAACCAGAACCTTCAGGTAAAATAAACCAGAAAAATAATCGTAAAAACGATGGTAAGTTTCAAATCGTTATAACTCTTAAATAAAATGCAATACCGAAATTCGGTTTTTACCGTTTTATAGGAAAACTTTTTTAAAAATGGCTATTTCAATTTGAGTTAGGTTTTCCTGTTTTTATTCTACAGGGTGTAAAAGAAGAGTTTCAGTTTTTACAAAAACTTTGTCACGAGCGACATTTGACAAAAAAATTATTAATTATATAATATTATTTAGTAGACCATTCCAGCAAAACGAGTTTCTTAGAATTTTGATATCTGCTTTATTTTTCAAGATTTTTTTTAAGTTTATTTTTTTTTAATATTGTCCTCCCTGTAACAACAACTGATCACAAATCTTTTTTTTTTTTGGAAACGTTTCGTTCTCGAGATATTCATCATCAAAGTTAAAATTCAAACTATCCCTATTTTCACTATATACCGCCTTCTTTTGCACTAAATTCCTAATATACTTAACACTAAATTGGTACACAATATTTCATTTAACATTAAAAAACCATTTTCAAACATGTTTTTTAAAATAATTTTAAGCCTTTCTTTATAAATATAAAAGGTTTGCTTTAAATCAAGTCGCCATGTTTGAAAACATTACAAACATATGTGTATCCATGGTTGCAGCGTTTTAGGGATAAAATATTTGTAATTTTAATGTGAAAAATAGCTAAAAAAGAGGTTTTTTAAAGATGTTCATAAAATATTGTGTGTCAATTTAGTGTTATATCAAGAATTTCGTGCAAAAAGTAGGCGGTATATAGTAAAAATAAGGAAAGTTTGAATTTTAAATTTGATAATGACTACCTCGAGAACGAAACGTTTTCGAAAAAAAATATTTAGATTTGTGATCAGCGCCTCAAAAACCTGCGTATACCAAATTTTGTCAAAATCGGAGTTGCCGCAACTTTAAGAATAATTACCCAAAATATTTTACATCAAAAAATGCCTCTTAATGTGAAGTGGCTCTGTACCAAATTTTCACAGATATTATAAAAAAGATATAATTTTTTAAAGTTTACCACCCTGTATCTTAAATTTAAGATAGTCAGAATATAAGTTTACTTAAAAATTCTTTATAAAATCATCTTTGGATTAACACCTTGCTTTTCTTAAAAAAAATACATATATGTGGAATCCATGATTTTTGAAACACCCTGTATTTTTTTTAATACTAGGATATAAATAATATATTAATGTGTGTTTTAAGTTAATCGATAAATACCCTAAAATAACCCGAATTACCAATTATTATGGCGACGGATTGATCCTCCAGTAAGTAAAAAAGAACATTTAGAAATATATTATAACTACGACACTGATAACTTTTTGCAAAAGTAAAGAACCGTCATGAGCTAAATGTCTAGATTTATTAAAAATTGTAAAAACAATTGAAATCTCAAATACAGAATATGTAGTGTCTCACGGAAATTTTAAGAAGTTATTATTTAGCAAAATAAAATTTCATTACATTTACGACGCTACTGACTCGTTAATAATTTATTTTGAATTACATTTCTAATAGAGTTTTAAAAGCGTACTTATGAACTTTTAAAATTACCATAAAAAGTCACCTCTCTGTAATAAACTGTTAAAAAATCTTGGAAAATGAAGCAGATATCAAAATTCTGAGGTACTTCTTTTTTGAAATGGTCTACTGAATAACACTTTATAATTAAAACACATTTTTTTTTGTCGAATTTTGCTCTTGATAAAGTTTTTTGTAAAAAACAAACTTTTCTTTTACACCCTGTAGAATAAAAACAGAAAAACCTTACACAAAGTAAAATAGCCATTTTTTTCTAAAAGAGTTTTCCTATAAAATGGTAAAAACTGCATTTTGGTATTACATTTTATTTAAAAGTTATAACGATTTGAAATTTACTAAAATAATTCCCTGTTGCAGTTAAATTGACCAGCAGTTTATTTTATTAGCTAGCTAGTAAAGAAGCTATTAACGTCATCATTATTTGCGCAAAATCTCCTTTATCTCTCTTTCAATCGTGGCTTCGTGGGCTTCGTATCGTTACAGGTACGTAACAGGAGATTTCGCGCAGATAATGATGACGTCGGTGGCTTCTTTACTAAACAGGCGAACCCTACGTACCCACTAGGGTATCCGCAAATTTACAGAAATTTTAACATATCCTTAAAAAGTAATAAGTAAATTGTTTACTTAATAATAAAACTAAAAACAAATATTGACAGATATGTTAGAAACTAAAAAATAAAAAATATAAACAGACGAAAAGCTCTGTGCAATTACATATTTTTAATATAGCTTTATCCTGTGATAATGAAATTGAAAAATAATCTATTTGTTCGGCACATACATTACTATTTTTACGCGAAGGAGTTTCAATCTCAATGGTACAAGATAATTAGCAGACATATTATAGGTATTTTTATAGGACGCTGGCTTGAGCCTTCTTTATGAAAAACAAACACTCCGAGTATTAAGAAAAATGTTATCTTCTAAAAAGTCAAATCTAAAGCTGCGTTATTTTATAAACGTTGACAAAGCTTAAAATTGTATTGTCTGAAAACCAGTACTATCTAATTTTGTTTTTAAACATGACAAGCGTCGTGCCTTATTGTTACTTTTAAACTGTTAAAAGAAGCGTCGGGCTTTCAACAGGAAAATACGAATAAATAATTAACACAAGCGTCGTGTCTTAAGTTTACTTTCACTTAAAACAATAATTTTAACGAACGTGGCGTTCTGCAAGAGAGTGTCCGCGGGACCTACGTGTCCACTACTGGTTGTCTCGGTACACTGCGCTGTCTGTCTCAAAAACATTGGTATTTATACTGACGCAACCCTGGCTTGCGGCGCGGAAACTGACGAAATCAAGTAAAAATTCACTACCTACTATGCGTTTTAAAAATATATTAATAATGATTTTAATTTTTAATTTTTTAAATAGAAATAAAAGCTTTTATAATGAAATTTTTGTATTTAAAGTATATTAAAATAAATGGTAATTTGATTGTTGCTGTGCTATTCCTTATTATTCTGCAGAGAGGCGAATTCTGACCTGTACCTACTTGTGATTCTAAATGGCAAGAAAAATATTTCGTTTTCCCTCTCTGTGAGACATTGGGAAATACCTTTTGTAGTATGCAAGGGCTCTGTAAAAATTATTTAAAATTTTATACAAAAATATCATAAGCAAATCTGCGGTTACTCAGGGACCTTAGATGAAGATGAGTTCGTGCAACAGTGATATTATTATTGGTACCTAATAGTGTAGGTAAAGTTTTGTTTAAATGCAATAAATTTTAAATTTTAAAAATGTATTTTGTATTCTTTCAAGTCTTTCACTAAACGTATTCTGTCTAGGTCTCCAGCAAAATTTAATTTACTTAAAGCAATAAAATTATACAAACAGATAAATGACTTTATATTTCTAAATGGTCTGCATTTTCTAATTACATAACCCAGCATTCTTAAAGCCGAATTTCCAATAGCGTCAACATTTAGATAAAAGATAAGCTTAGAATTAAAAACAACTCCCAAATCCCGAGTATGATCCACTTTTTAGTGCTGCATTTTTACTGATAAATATAATTAAACTGATTTTGATTACAAATTTAATTGTTGTGCATTAAATAGGGTTGCCACCTTTTTAGTGTCAATGACCGGGAGCAGTGCAAATTTTGAAGACCAAAAAAAAGGTCCAACGTCCAAGAACAAATTGTTATATTGTTTTTCTACACACATTGGGGTGCCCCTATAGTCCCCACTTTGCTGAGTACAAAAATTGAAGACCAAAAAAACGGCCCCACTTTTGAAACAAATTGCTTTTTTATAATCCTAAACAAACCTTCCTTTAAGGATTTTGGCTTGCTTTTTATTTACGTACTGCAACAGTAACCGGGATAAATTTTTATTTGACCGGGAGCCGGGAGACTCAGAGCCGAAACCGGGAGAGGTGGCAACCCTAGCATTAAACTATTTTTATCACAATGTACTCATTTCTTTTGTTAGATTTATACAACTGCTTAAGAATCTTAAAAGACAAAAACAAATCTATAATATGATTTATGTAAAATCAGATTGCCATAGTATGAGAAAAAAAATGTTAAAGATGTTCATAATTGTAATTTTAATGACTTTTGATGTTGAACTTTTTATATGTAAAATTTTTTTATATGTGAAAGATGTATATATTATATGTTATGTATGTAATATTAATAATAATAGTTTATTTGTTTTCTGAGAGTTTAAATTTAGATAAAAATGGTATTTGGCTTTTCTCCAGAATAAAAAGTTTATTAAACATTTTAAGAATATTAAACCTTTTATATACTATAAAAACTATTCTGTCCTTGCATAAAATAATAAAAGTTAAGATTTCTTTAAAGGAAAAGAATTAATGAGAAATATGATTTATAATACAAGGGAAGGGAACTGTTACTTGATGATTGGAAAAAAATAGAATTTAAAGCCAATTGAAAAATAAGGTAAATAAAACAAAGGTTTAAAATTTTTTCATTTCATTAATTATTTTTTTAAAGTAATCCTAAATTTTATTCTATTATGTTGTTTCAAGGACAAAATAGTTTTTCAAAGTATATACAAGGTTTCATTTTCTTAAAATGTTTAATAAAATTCTTTATTCTGGAGAAAAGCCAAATACTTTTTCATTTAAACTAACTTTTAACTAAATTGTGTTATGTAATAATTTAGCGAAATAAAAGTAATGTTAGTCAATTGACCAACTAGAAAACTGAAATATTATTGACTTATCGTATCAATCCTACTCCAAAAAGAAACAAAGATAAAAATAACGGATTAAGGTAAAATGTACAGGGTGTTTTTGCTTGTTTGGATTATAGGGTAAAATTGCCAAGTCTTTGTCAGGGGTAGGTTTTAGGGGTGCGTCCGACAAAAGATTTTGACGGTTTAATTATTGTATGTGTTAAAAAAGATCAAATAAATTTGTTCTTAAAAATTTTTAAAGGTGTGAACTGGGTAAAATTGCCAAGTCTTTGTTAGGGGTAGGTTTTAGGGGTGCGTCCGACAAAACATTTTTACGGTTTAATTATTGTATGTGTTATAGAAGATCAAATGAATTTGTTTTAAAATTTTTTAAAGGTGTGAACTGGGTAAAATTGGCAAGTCTTTGTTAGGGGTAGGTTTTAGGGGTGCGTCCGACAAAACATTTTAACGGTTTAATTATTGTATGTGTTAAAGAAGATCAAATAAATTTGTTTTAAAATTTTTTAAAGGTGTGAACTGGGTAAAATTGCCAAGTCTTTGTCAGGGGTAGGTTTTAGGGGTGCGTCCGACAAAAGATTTTGACGGTTTAATTATTGTATGTGTTAAAGAAGATCAAATGAATTTGTTTTAAAATTTATTTAAAGGTGTGAACTGGGTAAAATTGGCAACTCTTTGTCAGGGGTAGGTTTTAGGGGTGCGTCCGACAAAAGATTTTGACGGTTTAATTATTGTATGTGTTAAAGAAGATCAAATAAATTTGTTTTAAAATTTCTTAAAGGTGTGAACTGGGTAAAATTATCAAGTCTTTGTTAGGGGTAGGTTTTAGGGGTGCGTCCGACAAAAAATTTTGACGGTTTAATTATTGTATGTGTTAAAGAAGATCAAATAAATTTGTTTTAAAATTTTTTAAAGGTGTGAACTGGGTAAAATTGTCAAGTCTTTGTCAGGGGTAGGTTTTAGACGTGCGTCCGACAAAAAATTTTGACGGTTTAATTATTGTATGTGTTAAAGAAGATTAAATGAATTTGTTTTAAAATTTTTTAAAGGTGTGAACTGGGTAAAATTGGCAAGTCTTTGTTAGGGGTAGGTTTTAGGGGTGCGTCCGACAAAAAATTTTGACGGTTTAATTATTGTATGTGTTAAAGAAGATCAAATAAATTTGTTTTAAAATTTTTTAAAGGTGTGAACTGGGTAAAATTGCCAAGTCTTTGTCAGGGGTAGGTTTTAGGGGTGCGTCCGACAAAAAATTTTGACGGTTTAATTATTGTATGTGTTAAAGAAGATTAAATGAATTTGTTTTAAAATTTTTTAAAGGTGTGAACTGGGTAAAATTGCCAAGTCTTTGTCAGGGGTAGGTTTTAGGGGTGCGTCCGACAAAAAATTTTGACGGTTTAATTATTGTATGTGTTAAAGAAGATCAAATAAATTTGTTTTAAAATTTTTTAAAGGTGTGAACTGGGTAAAATTGCCAAGTCTTTGTTAGGGGTAGGTTTTAGGGGTGCGTCCGACAAAAGATTTTGACGGTTTAATTATTGTATGTGTTAAAGAAGATTAAATGAATTTGTTTTAAAATTTTTTAAAGGTGTGAACTGGGTAAAATTGGCAAGTCTTTGTCGGGGGTAGGTTTTAGGGGTGCGTCCGACAAAAAATTTTTACGGTTTAATTATTGTATGTGTTATAGAAGATCAAATGAATTTGTTTTAAAATTTTTTAAAGGTGTGAACTGGGTAAAATTGCCAAGTCTTTGTTAGGGGTAGGTTTTAGGGGTGCGTCCGACAAAACATTTTTACGGTTTAATTATTGTATGTGTTATAGAAGATCAAATGAATTTGTTTTAAAATTTTTAAAGGTGTGAACTGGGTAAAATTGCCAAGTCTTTGTTAGGGGTAGGTTTTAGGGGTGCGTCCGACAAAAGATTTTTACGGTTTAATTATTGTATGTGTTATAGAAGATCAAATGAATTTGTTTTAAAATTTTTTAAAGGTGTGAACTGGGTAAAATTGCCAAGTCTTTGTTAGGGGTAGGTTTTAGGGGTGCGTCCGACAAAAAATTTTTACGGTTTAATTATTGTATGTGTTATAGAAAATCAAATAAATTTGTTTTAAAATTTTTTAAAGGTGTGAACTGGGTAAAATTGGCAAGTCTTTGTTAGGGGTAGGTTTTAGGGGTGCGTCCGACAAAAAATTTTGACGGTTTAATTATTGTATGTGTTAAAGAAGATTAAATGAATTTGTTTTAAAATTTTTTAAAGGTGTGAACTGGGTAAAATTGCCAAGTCTTTGTCAGGGGTAGGTTTTAGGGGTGCGTCCGACAAAAAATTTTGACGGTTTAATTATTGTATGTGTTAAAGAAGATCAAGTAAATTTGTTTTAAAATTTTTAAAGGTGTGAACTGGGTAAAATTGGCAAGTCTTTGTTAGGGGTAGGTTTTAGGGGTGCGTCCGACAAAAAATTTTGACGGTTTAATTATTGTATGTGTTAAAGAAGATTAAATGAATTTGTTTTAAAATTTTTTAAAGGTGTGAACTGGGTAAAATTGCCAAGTCTTTGTCGGGGGTAGGTTTTAGGGGTGCGTCCGACAAAAAATTTTGACGGTTTAATTATTGTATGTGTTAAAGAAGATCAAATAAATTTGTTTTAAAATTTTTTAAAGGTGTGAACTGGGTAAAATTGGCAAGTCTTTGTCAGGGGTAGGTTTTAGGGGTGCATCCGACAAAAAATTTTTACGGTTTAATTATTGTATGTGTTATAGAAGATCAAATGAATTTGTTTTAAATTTTTTAAAGGTGTGAACTGGGTAAAATTGCCAAGTCTTTGTTAGGGGTAGGTTTTAGGGGTGCGTCCGACAAAAATTTTTACGGTTTAATTATTGTATGTGTTAAAGAAGATTAAGTAAATTTGTTTTAAAATTTTTTAAAGGTGTGAACTGGGTAAAATTGTCAAGTCTTTGTCGGGGGTAGGTTTTAGGGGTGCGTCCGAGAAATAATTTTGACGGTTTAATTATTGTATGTGTTAAAGAAGATCAAGTAAATTTGTTTTAAAATTTTTTAAATGTGTGAACTGGGTAAAATTGCCAAGTCTTTGTTAGGGGAAGGTTTTAGGGGTGCGTCCGACAAAACATTTTTACGGTTTAATTATTGTATGTGTTAAAGAAAATTAAATGAATTTGTTTTAAAATTTTTAAAGGTATATGAACTGGGTAAAATTGGCAACTTTTTGTCAGGGGTAGGTTTTAGAGGTGCGTCCGACAAACGATTTTGACGGTTTTAATTTTTGTATGTGTTAAAGAAGATTAAATGAATTTGTTTTAAAAATTTTTAAAGGTGTGAACTAGGTAAAATTGGCAAGTCTTTGTTAGGGGTAGATTTCAGGGGTGCGTCCGACAAAAGATTTTTACGGTTTAATTATTGTATGTGTTAAAGAAAATCAAATGAATTTGTTTTAAAATTTTTAAAGGTATGAACTGGGTAAAATTGGCAACTTTTTGTCAGGGGCAGGTTTTAGGGGTGCGTCCGACAAAAGATTTTTACGGTTTAATTATTGTATGTGTTATAGAAGATCAAATGAATTTGTAATAAAAATTTTTAATGGTGTGAACTGGGTAAAATTGCCAAGTCTTTGTCAAGGACAGGTTTGAGGGGTGCGTCCGACAAAAAAATTTTACGGTTTAATTATTGTATGTGTTATAGAAGATCAAATAAATTTGTTTTAAAATTTTTTAAAGGTGTGAACTGGGTAAAATTGCCAAGTCTTTGTCAGGGGTAGGTTTTAGGGGTATGTCCGACAAAAGATTTTGACGGTTTAATTATTGTATGTGTTATAGAAGATTAAATGAATTTGTTTTAAAATTTTTTAAAGGTGTGAACTGGGTAAAATTGGCAATTCTTTGTTAGAGGTAGGTTTTAGGGGTGCGTCCGACAAAAAAATTTTACGGTTTAATTATTGTATGTGTGATAGAAGATCGAATGAATTTGTGTTAAAATTTTTTAAAGGTGTGAACTGGGTAAAATTGCCAAGTCTTTGTTAGGGGTAGGTTTTAGGTGTGCGTCCGACAAAAACATTTTACGGTTTAATTATTGTATGTGTTATAGAAGATCAAATAAATTTGTTTTAAAATTTTTTAAAGGTGTGAACTGGGTAAAATTGGCAATTCTTTGTTAGGGGTAGGTTTTAGAGGTGCGTCCGACAAAAGATTTTGACGGTTTAATTATTGTATGTGTTATAGAAGATCAAATGAATTTGTTTTAAAATTTTTTAAAGGTGTGAACTGGGTAAAATTGCCAAGTCTTTGTTAGGAGTAGGTTTTAGGGGTGCGTCCAACAAAAAATTTTTACGGTTTAATTATTGTATGTGATATAGAAAATCAAATAAATTTGTTTTAAAATTTTTCAAAGGTGTGAACTGGGTAAAATTGCCAAGTCTTTGTCGGGGGTAGGTTATAGGGGAGTTAACGCATAAAAATTAAATGGCTCGACCCTAAAGACCTCAGAGCATTTTTAGTATTTTTTAACATTTTTAGAAAAAGTCTCATTAAAAACTAAAAAGTTAGTTGCCTAATACTCAATGAAATCGCAAAAAACTTTTCTGCTTACTTTTACACAAAGTTATTTTTGACTTGTTTTTTTTATATAATTTTTATAATTAAAAAAAAATCAAGAGTGTATTTTATTTTAGGATTTAATGTTTTTATTATATTAACGAAACTGATCGATACTTTATTATAAAAGTATGACTAATTCATACTTTTTTCGTCATCTACATGGCAGCTTAGTGTGAGAGATCCTTTCCGTTTTAGATTTCGTTCAGTTGAACGTTCGAAACTTCAAGTACATCAATTGGTAAGTTTCCCATTAAAAATATATAAGTTTAGAAGTACTTGCGCCATTTTGTAACATTTTTTATACAGTATTGATATTATCTACTTAAAAAATTAATGTACTTTTGAATTTATAGGCAGTGGGTAGATGGAAATCCAAAGTTAAAGCTAAGGCTACAAATTTAAGATTAGAAATGGAAAGAACAGGAGTTGGGCCCATAAAAAGCCCACCTTTAACAGATATAGAGGAAAGGTTAATGGGAATTATAGGCTGGAAAGCAGTTACTGGTGATGCTAACAAAGAAATACGTTTTGTAAGTTTCAAGAAAAAAGTTGTTTAATCAGTATAATTATATACTTGTATATCTAACTACTGTATAATCTTATGTCATTTTCTCTCCTCAGTGGTTAAGGTTTCCCTTCTTTGTAACTGTAATTTTAAGTAACTAAAATAAGGCTGCTTATAAATTAAAGTAAAATTTTTAGAATATTTGTAGCACAAAAAAGCAAGAGGTAGAACAGTTTGCAAGTACTACTTCATTGGCACAAAGTACTCCATCATTATTATCACAACCAAGTACTTCCACACAACCACCAACGGTACCTGCTTTAAGTTTTTTGAGAGATCCGAGCCTGAAAACATCACCACAAAAAATCTGAAAACAGCAACACCACTCCCAAACTCCAAGCCACCTACACAAGTACCAATAACCAAAAGAAAGATCCCTTTAAAAATACCACAAACAAATCAGCGTTCAAAAAAACTCATTACCTTGAACCAAATGCATTCAGAAAATTTGCCTGTGTTGAAAAATATAGATAAGAATATTACGGATATGAGTAATACTTTAAAAGACATTTGTGATGATTTTCGAGAATATTTATTATTTCTGAACCAAATGAATAATGATTTTCAGAAATTTTTGCTTTTTTTTGTTGTTCCTAGAAAATGTGTTGATTTTTTGTGTTATTTTTTCTTTAAGATTATAAATGTTATACAAATTCACTAAAAGATATTTTGTATTAGATATAGTGGGTTTAATTACTCAGTTATTGTATCTGAAAACTTTAGGGAGTCTAGCCGTTTTTTTTTAGTTTTAGCTTTGAACCTATAAGACTATAGAGATCTCTCAAATTTGTTCCTAATATGTTTATTTATTATTATTACCGTTTAGTAAAACTTGTTTTTTTCTTTGCAACTCTAGTTAGTTAAAAGTCTATAAATATTTGTTCCTAGAATATATTTTTAAGTTTGAAAAATTTAAATTTTGTTAAAGTATGTTTGAAATGAATCTTTTAGTCTTTGTCTGTCTAGGTACTTAAAAGTCATTATATATTTGTTTCTAGAATATATTTTTAAGTTTGAAAAATGTATAATTAAAGGTAAGAAGTTATTGAGAAGACTGACTTTTTGGGTAAATTAACTTTTGTCTGGATTTATTGCCATTACAAGTATTAAAGACTAACAACGTCGTTTTCTTTGTTATTTAGTTTTAATAAATAAAATATTTAACTAGTACATTAAACTTTTATTTGTTTAATCAATACATCCTTAATTTAAATAAAAATTAACTTTTTAAAAAACGATACTTATTAAATTAATCATAACATAAATCAGTTTCATAAAATATACCGGGTGTTTCACAAGAGTGTTTCCCCGCTACACCTTTTTTAATTTTTAGATAGGAACATGAAACTTGGCGTGTCAATATATGGCCCAAAAATGCATTTAAAGACATGTTCAATAGTTTCTGATGATTTCTGGTTTCAACCGGAAATGACCTCCACTTTTGAATTTTAAATGGGACACCGCGTATGTACGTGCAGCTCTCTTCATGACGATTTCAACAATACCAGGTTTGATGGGTCTAGCTCTTAATAGTTTTTGAGCAATATGTGAAAAACTTTTTCATAAGAACAATGTGCTGAATAAGTATATCAAAATTTCCGAGTCATTGTCGTTAACATTGTTCTTATGGTAAAGTTTTCTGCATATTGTTTAAAAACTATTAGAAGAAGACTAATCAAAAATGGGATTGTTGAAATGGTCTTGAAGAGAGCTTTTAGTTTTTGCACTTAGATACAGGGTATACCATTTAAAATTTAAAAGTGGAAATATTCCAGTTAAACTGGAAATCATCAGAAACTATTGAAAAAAATGTCTTTAAATGCATTTTTAGATCATATATCGACACGGCAAGTTTAATTTTCGCACCTAAAAAAAGTTATAGGGGGAAACCACCCTTGTGAAATACCCGGTATAAGTATTCAAACAAGCTAACTCTTATGCCATAGAAATACGTAGAGTACTACTGAAAATATAATGAAATACAAAAACTATCGAAATAAACTGAACAAAACTATTAAAAAATTATTATTACAAAACCAAAATTAATGAAAATGCAACAACATCAAAAAATTATACAGAGTGGCCAAAAAGTAATGCATAATGCCTGTAATTTTTTTATTATTTGGTACACAAAAATTGCAATTTTCTGTTGTTTGTAGCTTCTAAAGTATAGGAATATAAATATACATTATGTATTCATGCATTTAGAAATGTGGGAAATAATTGAACAACTTTTCAATTAATTAACAAGGTCACTTTTTGTATACCAAATAATTAAAAAATTACAGGCATTATGCGCTACTTTTTAGCCACTCTATACAAAATAAACAACTAAAAGTAAAAGCATTACACACCTAAGTAATAAATACAAAAAGTTAAGGGGTGAAATATGTATTTATAAGATTTCGTCTCTGCCTTTGGCCTTCCACAATGATGTCATGTTGGAACAAATCATTATTAACAGGACCTGCATTGACCTCATCTTCATTAAAATCATTCTCTTCCTCCATTTCAATGTTTTCTCTAATACACATGTTGTGCAGCACACAACAGGCATTTATAATTACCCCTGCCTTAAAAGGTGCATACCTCATTACTCTTTCCTTGGTTAAACACCTAAACCTCATCTTAAGCACACCTAAAAGGAAAAAATACATAAGTTTTTAAACGTTTTTCTTAAAACATTCAAGAATTTAATATGGGAGATCTATTTGTTATAAACAAAATTGCAAATGTGCTTACCTATGCACCTTTCTACAGTATTTCTAGCAACTTTTTGTGCATCATTGTATCTCCTTTCTGGCGTATTCTCTACAGTATTGCCTATTGGTGTCATGAGCCAAGGCTGTTGGGGATAACCACTATCCCCAATGAGCCATGACCTATTGTTTGGGTTATAGTTTTCCTCTAAAAATCTTGAAATTTGAGAATTCCTCCAAATAAAAGAGTCATGTGCAGCTCCCCCAAAATTTGCATTAACATTTAAAATTTCCAGGTTGGAGTCACAAATTATTTGTACATTTTTGAGTGAAATCTAGAAAATAATTAAGTTAATAATATTAATTTTATAATATGCCACACCAAATGTGTACATTGAAATAATCAGTACAACAATAGGTAGGTCATAATTAATATATTTGTATTCTTTAAAATCAAGTTTAAAATTTTAATCTAATATTAGTCATAAAATACCTATAACCTTTTATTAATATTTCAATTATAGATACATACGTTTTCCTATTAAAATAAAGATGTTCATCCTCTACTGGTTCTAGGATGGCAACATGGGTACCATCAATAGCACCCAAAACACCTGGAAAACCAAATTTTTCCATGAATCCAAATTTTACTTGTTGTTGATGATTTTCATTATCTGGGAAATGGATCCATCTAGCAGCAATGTTCTCAATAGCAGTACTAACTTCCGTTATGATATTGCTCATTGACTGTTGTGAGACTGCTATATGGTATTCTTCTCCTATACCCCTTTGATAGGAGCCAGTCGCAAAAGAGCGTAAAGCTGCTAATACTCTACTTTCCATGGACAGTTTTGTGCTACGTTGTCCCACAGATAAATGGGGTTCTAACTGAACTAAAAGACTCTGAAATCCTTCTCTATTTAACCTGAATAATTTAATAAATTCCTTATTCGGTAATGTAAATGGATCCAGATTATCCCTTAGTATCCGTTTTTGTAGTTGGATTTCATACTGTCGCTGAACTTCCTCTTCCTCATCAACAAAAAATTCTAATATGGGATTCATAAATGGCAAAAAAATAATAATAAATAAAAACTAACAACAAAACCCGAAAAATTATATACTACAAAGTAAATATTAAAAAAATATTTTAACAATAATGACAGTAATTTTAACAAATAACAACAATAACTTCCAACCACAAATTTTCTTCTTTTCTCTCTTTTCTAACAAGGCATCTACTACAATTTAACGTTTTCTGTTTGGATAGTATTAATCGAAGAACAAACGATGTAAGTCGAGCATTGCCGAATATTTATAGAAAATCCTTTACATAGTACGAATTTTTAATAGAAATAAATTTCTTTTCTATCCTGTTTCTTTTCTATTTCTATTTCTATCATGTTACATGGTTCCCCCGCTGCTCGTAGTCCGTAGGTTTCCACGGTATACGTCGTGGATGGAGATGTAGAGTTGAGTCCGATGGGGGCTACGCAATTTGTCGTCTAGCTGGCCCGGGGTGTTGGTTGCTGAAGGGATCCCGTGTCTCTGGATCGGGCGTCCGTGTCCCATTGGCAGTTGTTCCATGGGAATCAGGGGTGGAAGTGGTCGGTTTTGTGAGGGTGACTGTCGGGATTTCTGGTTGAGGGTGGATTTGATCAAGATAATCCTGAATTAGGTGGCATTGTTCTGGCTGTTCGGCACACAGAGCGCAATGACAAACTGGCATTCCTGCATTTACCAACATTCGCCAGTAGATTGCTGGTGAGATCTGTAGTTGAGATGCTGGGTCACACATTGGGCAGTCACAAAATAGGTGAAGGCCCAACCCATCTTCATCCATGGGCTAACCTGTCCTAAAGGCCATGTATTCATTATGAATGATATTGCACCAAAGTGCAACGAGCGCTCTCAGGGGCCACATACTGGGGTGGCAAGGTGCATCTTCGCTCATCTGATGATATAGTCTTTGGCAATGGGCCATTGCTGCATGGAAAAGAATTTTCTTGGTTTCCCGATCTTGAATTATGCTAACGTAGGTTAAAAACACAACCATCCAGGAAGTCATTTTTTCCACTATTCACTTTTTTATTAATTTAAGTTAACTTAGTTTTTTTCTTTTGTCTTTTAGGTAGAGCACATTGTTCTTGGTCTTTTGTCTAATATATTTAATTTTAAGGAATCGTCTGTTGAACTGTTTTTTTACTTTTGTCTTTTAACTGCCTTTTTCCTTTATTCGCACGTACACGTAATGAAAATTGTTTTTTTTTAATTTGTCTTTCAACTGTCTTTTCGTTTTAACCGCACGCACACTTAAGAAAAATTTGAAAGTTTTAAAGAAATTATGGTGTGTTATTTTTTTGATCATGTATCTTTTATACTTGTAGTTGTAGCAATCAAAATCAAGTTAGTGTTGTTTTTTATTATCTACAATTGGCAACAATGACATACTGAGTTTAGTGTTTTTAGTTTTTTAAGGTTAGAGCAAGTTTAATAAAAACGTTACGTCAAGAAGTTGTCAAGTAATGACTGTTAAAAGAATAATGTAAATTTTTGACTAGAATTATTTCTCAATATATTTTATTTCACTATCAGAGTATTTTATTACTACCACCAGCTTCCATCACAGGTTATGGGCCCAGAAAGTCTAATATAGTGGTAGTAATCCGAGTTTATTTTTGTGTACGTTGTGAGTCTACGTGCAAAATAGTGAAAATAAAATGGAGGTGACCGTGACCGGCAGTAAGTTAAATAACTCCAACTGGAATGTTTGGAAGTTTCAAGCTAAGTTATTTTTGAGGGCAAAGTCGTTATATGAAATTACTTGTGGTGATGAATTCATACCCAATGAAGATGCCGATAAAATTTCAAAGTGGAAAATAAAAAGATGCACGTGCCCAAGAAGCACTCGTTCTTCGAATGGAGGAAGATGTTATTTCTCACGTGAAACGGCACGAGAAATGTGGGAAAAATTGGAAAGCATTTTCGAAAGAAAATCCGAGGTTAGCACTCATATGCTAAATGAGCAGTTTTATAATTTGAAGTTTCAAAATGAAACGGTAAACAGTTTCATTTCTAAAGTGACTAATTTACAAGCCAAGCTGAAGCAGTGTGGTGAAGATATTCCAGAGAAAATGGTTCTTACAAAAATCATAATGGCCCTTCCTGAAAAATTTCGACATTTTCGATCTGCATGGGAAAGTGTCAGCTCCGATAAACAAACTTTAAATAATTTGACAGCGCGGCTGTTAATCGAAGAGCAACGGCTGACTAATGATGAGGAGCAATCCGTAGCATTGATGGCATTTCAGCGTGTAGCAACAGTGCAGAGAGAAGCAGGTAAAATGTCAAATCAAAAAGTAAACAAAAAATGTTTTGTTTGTGGAAAAGAAGGTCACGTTAAAAGTCAATGCCGAAATATTGAATGCAATTATTGTAAAAAAGAGGTCATTTGGTAAAGGATTGTTTTGCCAAGAAGAAAAAGAAGAACGTGACAAATCTTCACGAAATAATGCCAGTGGTAACGGTGGAGCTTTTGCACTTGTAGCAGTGTCAAATGACATTCAGTCCCAAGTAAATATGGAATGGTATATGGATAGTGGAGCCTCCCAACATATGTGCAAAGACAGAGACCTTTTTGTAGTTTTGCGGAGCTAAAAGAACCAAAATATGTGAAAATTGGTGATGGTGCAACTTTGGAGGTAAAAGGACAAGGTAACATTTGTATTTCTGCCTATAATGGTACAAATTATCATTCTGTCACTTTGTATGATGTATTTTTTGTTCCTAATTTAAAAGTAAATTTATTTTCACAAGGAAAAGCTTTAGATAAGGGTTTGTCATTGTTTTCAGATGCTGAAAAGGCACAGTTTGTTAATAAAGATAATGTCACTGTAGCTATGGCAATTAGATGTGAAAAATTGTTTAAAATGTTGTTTAAGTGGTCTAATATTTCTGAACACACATGCCAATGTTCAAAATTGGATAAATTTGGGGGAATACATGTTTTTTTGTAAAAAATAGTCATGATCTCAAATGGTGGCATAAAGCTCTAGGTCATCAAAACTTTAGATTCGTAAAGAATATTTTAGATAAGAATAAAATTAAAGCTAAACAAACTGAACAGTTTTGCAGTTCTTGCGTTCAGGGGAAATATTGTAGGGAACCTTTTAACATAAATGCCAGCAGGGCAAAAGAGCCTGGGGGTATAATACATTTAGATTTATGTGGTCCTATGGAAGAACCATCATTAAATAATTCCCGCTATATTTTTTTATTAAAAGATGATTTCAGCAACTATCGATTTGTTTACTTTCTAAAAAATAAAGGTGATGTATATGAAAATCTTAGGGAATTTTTAATTTATTTTCGAAATCAAACAGGAAAAACAGTTAAGGTGTTAAGGAGTGACAATGGCACTGAATTTGTGAATGCTTCTGTAGGCAAGTTATGTAAAAATAATGGTATAAAGCAAGAGTTTACGGTACCTTACACACCTCAACAAAATGGCAGAGCCGAGAGGGAATTTCGAACAATAATGGAAGCAGTGAGAGCAATGCTTGCTGAAAGTAAGTTGGATAAAAGCTTTTGGGCAGAGGCAGCAAATACTGCAGTTTTCTTACTAAATCGAACTGGAAAGAGTCCTGTAGAAGGTAAGACCCCTTATGAGTTGTTATTTCAAAGATCTTTTAATATAAGCATGGTAAAAGGAATATTTGGTAGTGAAGTATGGGCATATATACCTAATGAAAAAAGAAAGAAGCTTGATATGAAAAGTAAAAATGGAATTTTTGTTGGATACTCTGAGAATGTTAAAGGTTACAGAATTTTTTATGAAAAAGAGAACAAGGTTGCTATAGAAAGAGAGATAACATTCATGGCAAAAGAAGATGAATGTTTAGAACAAAAATCTGTTTCTTTAGATCTAGATTCAATCCCAGCGGAAGGAAAAGGGATTGACGAGGGTATTTTTGAAAATTTAGTGGATGAACCAGGAAATGGAATATTAAATGAAGAAAATTTGGATATTATAGAACCAGTGTTGGATCAATCATTAAATGAAATACCTTTTAGAGAGAGAAATGAAAGATTAAGACCTTCACGAGTACTAAAAATGCCACAACACTTATATACAGAATATGATACGAGTTTTTTAGCTTGGATGTTGATGAGCCCACAACATACGAGGAAGCAATGAAGAGTAATTATGCAGATAGGTGGAAAGAAGCAATAGATGAGGAGATCAAGGCCCTAGAAGAAAATGATACCTGGCAACTTGTAAAAAAACCAGAAAAATGTGAGATAATAGATAGCAAATGGGTTTTTAAGATCAAAAAGGATAAAGAAGGTAAGATACATAAATTTAAATGTAGATTAGTAGCAAGGGGGTTTAAGCAAAATGTAATGGAAGATGTTTATAGTCCAGTAGTCAGATTGACTACTGTTCGAGCTTTTTGGCTGTGTGTGTTCAGAAAGGGTGGACCATTTATCAAATGGACGTTTGCAATGCTTTTCTACATGGTGAATTAAAAGAAAATTTGTATATGTATTTGCCTAAGGGTTGTGAAATGACTGGTAAAGTTTGTAAACTAAATAAAGCCATTTATGGCTTGAAAAAGGCACCCCTATATTGGTATAAAAAATTTGATAACTTTATGTTAAACGAAGGTTTTTATAAAAATAAATGTGACAACTGTTTATACATAAAAATGACTAAAGATGTAATTATATATGTAATAATCTTTGTAGATGACATTTTAATCTCTGGATCTTGTGTAAAAGAAATTAGCAATTTAAAATTAAACTTAAATTTGTCCTTTAAAATGAAAGATCTGGGCTTGTTAAGTTATTTTCTAGGTATATCTATAGAACAAGACATAAATGGTGGTATGATTGTATTAACACAGAAAAAATATTTAGAAAATGTTCTTACTAAATTTGGTATGTTCGATTGCAAACCTGTATGCACGCCAATGGATTGCAACTTTAACTATGATAGCTTAAAAGGTGAAAAGTCTGAGAGCCTTGATATTGAAAATAAATGTAGGCAAATTATTGGCTGCATCATGTATGCTATGTTAGGGACTCGACCTGACTTATGTTCTAGTATTAGTTTATTATCTAGATATCAAAATTGTGCAAGTGACAACTTATTAAGTGCATTAAAAAGAGTGTTAAGGTACATTAAAGGAACACTTGAACTTAAATTAATCTTTTATAGAAAAAATAATGATGTTATGTCAGGATATGCTGATGCAGATTGGGGTGGCGATACTACTGATCGAAAATCCACAAGTGGATTTTGTCTATATGTATTTGGCAATATTGTATCATGGAACTCAAAAAAACAAAGTACTGTCGCTATTTCAACTACTGAGGCCGAAATAATAGCCTTAAGTTCTTGTATTAGTGAAGCTTGTTGGCTACGTAATTTGTTATTAGAATTAGGCTTAGTTAAACAGTTAAAAGTTACTATTTATGAAGATAATCAATCTGCAATTCGTTCCTGTAGTTCAAATGAACAGTTAAAAAGAATTAAACACTTAGATATTAAATACCATTTTGCAAAGGAAAAAATCAATGAGGGTATTATAGAATTAAAATATGTTCCTAGTAGTGAACAAATTGCAGATATGCTTACTAAACCCTTAAGTAGAGTAATATTTGAAAAGCTAAGGAGTTTTATGCTTGGTTAAGTATTTTTGTTGCAAGTTACTACATTTTAAGTTGCTTACTTTGTTTTTTGTTACTTTATTTTCTCAAAAATTTTTGATTGAGCGGGGGTGTAGTTGTAGCAATCAAAATCAAGTTAGTGTTGTTTTTTATTATCTACAATTGGCAACAATGACATACTGAGTTTAGTGTTTTTAGTTTTTTAAGGTTAGAGCAAGTTTAATAAAAACGTTACGTCAAGAAGTTGTCAAGTAATGACTGTTAAAAGAATAATGTAAATTTTTGACTAGAATTATTTCTCAATATATTTTATTTCACTATCAGAGTATTTTATTACTACCACCAGCTTCCATCACAATACTAAGCGTGAGGGAACAATTTTTGATTTTTGTCTATCCTTGTTTAGAACTCTAAGTTGTTTCTATTCCTTTTTATTCTATTACATTTGTAATAAGGTATCTCTTTTCTTGCGTAAAAAAATGATTTTTTGTAGCATCAGCCAAATTTCGGCATTTTTTAGGGTAAGTCAAGCTTTTATGAGCCTCATAAAACCTATTAAATTTTTAATCTTGTTTAGATCTTTTTCCATTAACTTATATTTCAATTTTATTCTAATTATGCGTGACTTAACTACAAACAAATCGTATCAGTTTCCCACACTTCAGGTGCATAAAATTAAACTAAAACTCCTTTAAACTTCTCCTAACTTCAATTTAAGTAACCCTGTCTCTTCGACAACAGCCAAAAATTCGTCTATAGTGCTGGTTCCATCATATGTTGGTATAGAGTCAATTCCAATTACTATATTACTGTTGGACATAAGTACAGTGGGAGAAGCGGTCGATGTGGTAGTCATTTTTTTTTGTTTTAAATTAGGTTTCCAAAAATTTTTCCAAAAAAAATTTTTTGGTTTTTGTTTCAAGGGTTGAAAATTATCTCAAGGGGTTGATAACTTCCCCACACCTGACACCATTTGTAGCGTTACTCCAAATTTAACCCCTTTTCTTATTTATTTGTTTATTCTTTTGTTGACTTTCTTCTCCTAAGTAGCTGCTACAGAATTTCTAATGGGTTCGGTTATTTAAAAGCTTAAAGCTTTATAGAAATTTCAAAGGAGCTTAGGATTATTAGTATTTATCGTTGTTTAGAAGATGTATATCCAAATTTGAAATTTTGAGGCAATAACACGCACAGATTTCACAATACCACCTTTTATTTAAAAAATTATATAGAGCCAGAATTTTTAAAATTTCTAATTTATTTCACTAAAATTACCTTTATAATTACAACGCAGTATTCACTTACTTTTTGGGTTTTTAACGTTAACAGAAAATAATATATTTATTAATTTCAGCGACCGATGACCCGTCAAACATAGATTTCCCGTTCGCGTACTTTACTTTTCTGGACCGCCCCACACTGGGGCCAAATAGTAAATTTATGCCCAAAACTCTAATTCGTACTAGATTTTTACAAAAATTTACAAATAAAAGCTTTTAGGGTCGATAATGAAATATTATGCCTAAAAATGTGTTTTAAAAAATGGCGGATCCAATATGGCGGACCCAAATATTGAAATTTTTAAATTGATAAAAAAACTAATAAACTAAATGTAATTTGAATGTTTCTCAAAAGCAAAATAGCAGATCCAATATGGCGGCGTGTCAAAATATTTAATCTATAAATATCGAATAAAAAAGTTTACGATAGAAAAACCTTTAATGTAAAACTTAATTTAAATTTTAAACATAGATTAAGTATTGCAAAATACATCTAAGAAAATAACCCATTCTAACTAAATATTTTGCTTACATTTTATATACATAATTAATTCGAGTCGCTTTCTGTAATTTCTGATTCAGAATATATTTCAAAGTCGACATCAGATATGTCTTCAGAATTAGATTCTTCGAGTGAAGATTTCAAAAGTTGTACAGCTTCAGGATCCAATGATGATACCTTTTTTTTTGGAAGTTTTCTTATGCTGGATATGCATGGATCTGATGTTACAAGAAGTCTATTAAATAGATCTTCAATTGTTTTTTCTCTGGAAAGTTTTCTGGATATCTTTTAATATCTTTGTTCCGGGCCTCTTGTGCTTCTTCGGAAAGCTGTCCAATAGGAAGCAATGCTTCAGAAATTACCTAAGGTCCGTGTATAAGAATTTTGTGCACACTTGTTGGCATATAATACCATGGGTATAGTCGAACAAACATTCTTGCAGTTTCAATGGTATATTCACCAAATTTTGCGGTTTCAATTTCATGACCGCTAGACATTGTTTGTAAAATTATATAGAAACGTTTTATAAGTTGCTCGTCAATTCCTGTTATTTCGGAAGAAGTAGTCGAATCTTGGAAAAATCGACGGGCTGTATTTCCATCGTTTGAGCTTCCAAAGTTCTGTTTGGGTCTATCTACTTTTAAGCCCATACGTGCACTAAACTGTTCCTGAATGAGTCGTTTTCTTTGCTCTACAGAGTCTTTTTCTTCTTTGCTTCGTGCTTGCCATTTCTTTATTGTTAGCTTGTACGATAAATGTAAGCATGTTTCAAAAAACCGAATCCACGCGTGTAGGGTGGACAATCCAAATCTGATATTTTCTGATTTTACATCTTTTTCAATTAGGTCATCTATATTATTAAAATTTTTACTTGTAGCTCCACACAAATAACAACGTTGAGATGATGAAGTTTCGGTTATCGCAGTACACACCTTTCCATCAATCATAGTTAAAATCATTTGAAAAGTAACATTTATATTTTTGTTTTCCAATTTTGTATTAAATGGGTTAAGTAATTTTATTTGGTCTTCTATATATTTCACTTCAATTTTCGTAGTCTCTGTATCTTCGCGAATATATTGCAGCTTCAAAGGTCGACAAAATCTGGGCGAAGAGGGTCTTGGATTTTGCCAGACAACTACCGTTTGTCCCAACTCATTACAATAAATCAGTTGCAGTGGTACAACAGAGGTAAAAAAATGCTTGCATCTGAAAGATTTGCTCCAACAAATGTTTGTTTATACTCTGCGTGTCCTGAGCTACCATCGCAGCCCCATTTACAAATTAATTCCATATTAAGAACGTCTCCATCTAAAATTTCAATTTGTTTTTGTTCAACTAATATAATGCGTTGAGCAGTGTGGTTTAATAATGACTGCACCTGTACTACTGCTGTACTTTCTGTTACAGTCATAGTGTCACGAGGTGGATAACACATTTTTTTAGCTGCTAGAACATGTTTGTATGATGGGAATAGCTTACAATGGTTTTGCCTGCTTATTTGTCTAAGGCCGTGGTACTGATCTCTTAAAAGATTCAGTTCTACCAAAACTGAAAGTGCAGCTTCATTTGACAACGTATTTTCCGTTTGTACACTATATGCCTTTCTATATTTCGAAGCTCTTGTCGGTGTAGTAAAAGCTACCTCTTTTACTATCTTTGAAGCTTCTAGTTCACCAGATGCACGAAAACTCATTTGTGTTGCAAAGGCTAGCTCTTTAGGGCTAAATGTGGAACGTAATTCCAAAGTCTTTCTGCGTTTAGATTTTTCACTAGAGCTTTCAAAATCTTTTGCAGGTCTGCCAGTAGATCCTGTAGAAATCTTTGGAATTTCACTTAATGGAAAGGACACGTATGCGTTAAGCCAGGATTCATGTTTTTTAAAAAACATCTTTCCGGGTGTAGAGTAACTGCTCAGTCGAAGAGCCTGTAAGCAAAATAATATCTATAAATAATAGTCTCAAAACACAGAAAAATTATTTACGTACAGGGTCATTGATTATAAATGGAAGTAAGAATATGCAGGAAATGTATAGAACTAAATGGAGGCCATGTAGAACAGTTTTCAGTTTAGTACGGTATATTAAAATATGTTTTTTAGTTGCTTATTCGTTAGTTAATAATAGTGAATAAAACTGATTTAACTCATATATTTCTTCTATTCTGTCAAACTAGGTACGCTAATGACAAACAAGATCAAATCAAATTAAAAAAAAAAAAATGCGCGGCATCATTCTCAGCCACCTTAGTGACAATGTAATTAATAATAAATAATTTAGTTTTTCGCATTTTTCTCTGTCATCTTTAAAGATAGATATGTACATCAAACTTAGTATATTTATAATCAGAAAAAATAGCTCTACAATATAAAAATATAATATACAGGGTATCTCATTTTAAAAAATGCAACTTTTAGTTGCCACCCATTTTGGGACCACCCTGTATTAAAAAAATATAATTTAAAAAAATTAGTTTAAACCCTACAAGTTTTATATAATCTTTTTTCTAACAAGTAAAATAAAAAAAAAAAGATAAAAGGGGTCCATTTAGCGATTTTCAATTGTAAATATCTTAGAAACGGTTGAAGTTAGTTATAGGATATGCTTAATAAACGCTTTTTAAAATCACCGGGAAAATCCGCAAATGTAATAATATACAGGGTGTTCCATCTAAAAAAATATAACTTTAGTCTGTCTCGTAATTATGTGTCACCCTGTATATACAAAAATATATGCTGAAAAAACTACACATTAAAGCCTACAACTTTCATACTTAATTTTTTTTTCTAGGATGTAAAATAAAAAAGTTAAAGGGGGGTCCATTTATAATCAATGACCCTGTAGACTTGTGTGCATATAAAACTGAGGCATGTACCTAAATTTTAAGTAAGTATGATACCCTGTCTTTAACTCAAAACATGAATTTGAAGTTTAAAATGTAAATATGACACACATAACAAGCTCGTATCTATATTATCGAGAAATAAATTTATTAGAGGGCGGCATATTCAAAAATCGAATATTTTTATGACATGTCCCTGTTTAATGTGCACACGAGTGTACATTGCAACCCCAAGCAGGTAGTCGTCCAATGAAATTATTCAGGTATATATTGTTTAGCTACCGGCTTTATGGAAATGGAATTTGAAGGTATGTAAAAATACAAATTACATACAAATTTTTACGTACGTTACGTATCTAATATTTATTTCTTGCAAGGGGTGCAATTTGGAGCAAATTTTTTTTGCATGAATTTAAAGGCAATTAATCAGACAAAATTCCTAGATATATATTTTTACGGGATATGGTGGGATATGTAACTTTTGGTTTAGCTGAATAGAAGATATATAAAAAAAGCTTATTTTTTTGCTCTATTTGCGTTTATATTAGCTAACTCATAATCAATGTAGTGTGAAATTTTTTTCTTATCATAAATAAAAACTACATACCTGAAGGGGTACACTCCATCCTATTTAAACCCTTTCAATAACTTGGATTCACTGGTAATAAAGTTTAAAAAACACAGAAAACAACTAATTATTATGCACACAGAGAAGCACACTTGAAGAACGTCAACTTTTAACTGACGATAGCGATACGACCGCGTGCGCTACGGAAAATTCCTTTCGCAGGTAGATGGCGCTATTAGTCCACTACTGATTTTAGTTCTCGGAAATACCAAAATTAAGATTTCGCATTAGGCAGTTTTGGGCATAAATTGACTAGTTGGCTCCAGTGTGGGGGCGCCCGTCTGAGTTTACTTGGACCCAATTTCTTCGTTTGAACTTTTTTCAATAGAGCATTACGAGTAACTAACTTTTCAGACGGTTTCGAGGTCTTTTTATATCGCCCTAGTTCTTTGTTTCGTCCAAAGAACACGTACAAGGTTTCTTTGGTACCGACCGAAAATTTGAGCTTGGTTTCTTGGAAATTTCCATGTAGTACCGCGTGCACAACCGCAGGTGGCTAGTTTTGCACACGGTTTTTTCTACACACGGCACCAAAATCGCGTGATTATTAGTCCTCAACTAGTACCATTGGAATGGGGGTCTTGTACCCAAACTCAATTTGTCTGTTCCAGTTTTCGGGTATCGGTTAAGTTAAGCAGTCGAAATGTGAAAAAAAATTAAATAGAAGTGACTTTACATTTTTATTTGGATAACTAATAGAATTTTTTAAGTAAGCATTATTTTATTTAAATTTAAATCAAAGGACTTTGCTATTTTGTTCTAAATATTATGTATCTTTAATATTTTTTATTTTGAAAATAATTTTAAAATATTTCAAAATATATTTTTTTGAACTTACTCTTTAAAAAAGTAAATCATAAATAATATGTTTTCTTTTGTTTTATCCAAATAAATAAAAAAAATCTATTAAAACTTTTATTTAGTTTAATTTAATTTATTTTATTAACACGCTTTTATTAGCTTGGGTTGTAACTATCTATCTATCTATGTAACGGAATCTTTGAGCCTAATTTTTACCAACTTCCAGCGATTCAATTTCTTTGAAACTTTGCACACGTATCAAGGACCGATGACAATGCAATAATTTAAAAACAGTATCGCGTTATCCTGATTAGGACCGCCAGGATAAATAAATTCCTTTACAGATCCTCTGTGTCTCTTGACAAAATGGCGAATGAATTTTTTAGTGAATAAACTGTAGCATTTATTTTTAAAAAACTAATTGATATATCGAACTAAAAAATGAAAAATAAATAATAGTTTAAAAAAACTAAAAACACGCTTTTATATGCAACCGAACTAAAAATTAGAAATTAATTTTTCATTACAAAGAGTTTGTCACTTCAGAATAAAAGCGTGGGGTGCTTAATATATTAAATGTTATAATTATTCTATTTGCAAATATCTATGAGGGAAAAGTTATGAAAAATAGTAAAATGCACCCCACGCTTTTACTCTGAAGTGACAAACTCTTTGTAATGAAAAATTATTTTCTAATTTTTAGTTCGGTTGCATATAAAAGCGTGTTTTTTAGTTTTTTAAACTATTATTTATTTAATTTTTACTCTATTTTTTTAAATATTAAAATAATATTCCTTAATTTTATTTACCGATTTTGTTCAATGTAGTGAAATATTTTCTTGGGTCACTACACTAGTGTGTAAAGGTTAGTCCGTCCCTGGCGGACTAATGAAGGCGAATGTTTTACAAGGAAACAATTTAAAGGAATCCCAACTGGTATTTATCATATTAAAAAAAAATTATTTTACGAAGTGGCGCAAAAGTTATTCAAGACAAACCGATTTCCAGTGGCGTCATTTAAGGGCACATATCTGTGTAAAATGGGACTTGGGGAAAATAGTTTATATGAACTTGTCACATTATTTTTATGTGTTCTATATGAATCCGCAGGATTGCCCACATATTCTTAGCCACCCTGTATACTGGGTGTTTTCTAACTACAGTATGAAACTTAAGGGGGTAATTTCTTATGTCGTTTTATTAAAAAAGTTCCTATAAACATATGCCCGGACTTATTTCTGAGATACAGGACGTTAAACTTTTTAAAATTTGGTACACTTATTTAATGTAATAATGCGCTTGAAAGCTCTACCTAGATTAGGATTATTGGGTCCAGTGGTGTCTCCGTGGGCATAACAGCCAATGTTATTGAGAAAAAAGTACGCCACCGACTTTCTATAAAGTTTTTAGATTATATTTGACAATGTTCGATAAAATGCACGACTGCTTATTTATTTTAAAGCAAATATTTGTTTTATTTTTGCTTTTTAAATCATGTTTTCTATACATGGGTACTTTAAGAAATTAAATATGTTTTTATATTTTTTTCTCGAAAATAAAGGTAGATACGAAGAAAATACAAGAGATTAAAAAGTCAAATTATTAATAGCCTAATTAGAAAAAATATTAAAACTTCATAAAAAGTCAGTGGTGTACTTTTTTACAATAATCTTGGCTGTGGGGTGTGCCCATTGAGACGCCATTGGATCCAATAATCTTAACCTAGGCAAAGCTTTACAAGCGCCTTATTACATTAAATAGGTGTCTCAAATTTTATTTAAATCGGCTAAACGGTTCCAAGGAAATTTAAAAGATATCGACTTTTTTGAAAACTTTAACGCCCTGTATCTCAAAATTGAAGCAAGTTCGGACATATGTTTATAGGAACCGTTTTTTATAAAACGACATAAGAAAGCAGTCCTTTAAAGTTCGTACCGTAGTTAGGAAACACCCTGTATGTACCAAATTTCATCTAAATTGGTGAAAGGGTCAGTGTCGTTCCTGGGTATTCTATCACCCCGTGCAGAAAGAGAAATTGCCCCCCTGGGGCGAAAAATTATTGGCTAGTAAAACATTTTTGAAGAACAAAAAACGGTCCCCATTTTCACAACACATAACGTACCCTTTCTTATAATATACAGGTGTTTTTAAAAGTTCTGTACAAAATACGACGATTTAACGCAATTTACCTTAGTCAAAAAGTTAATTTTTTGGCGAGATGCAGGGTGTCAAACTTTCTATTTTATTTTAGTAATTTTTAAATTATTTATTTCTGATTGAAAATTTATTAACTAAATTAGGTAGGTATAAGGGTTTTTTAAAAGTGAGGAATTTAAAGCTACTCATATTTTTTGCTGTTAAATGTAGAGGGAGCCACCTGCAGTCGTATACTTTTATTTAACGTGTCATTACTTTTTACGGTATATTATGATTCTAGTAGATAATTTTTATTATTTCATATTTTTTCACAAAAATGTATACGTGATAAATATCGCTACGAGCATTTTCACATAAAATTTTTTTCCTTCGCATCCCTTTATGCTTTATTTAGGCCACCTGGGTTTCTTAAAATATCTGTACAAAATGGTACTACAATTTCCTTACGCCAAAATATAACGATTTAACCCAATTTGACTTAGTTGAAATTTTGATCGTTTGCGAGATAATGGGTTTCCAAGTAAAGAAAAAAATGAAAAATTTGACATCCCATATCTTGCAAACCAGCAACCTTTCGACTAAAGTAAATTGCATTAAATCGTTGGGCCCAACGAATTTGTGGTAGTATTTTGTACAGACCTTTAGACACTACCAGGCGACTTAGATAAAGCATGAATGAATGCAATGACAAAATTTGGTATGGAATAAAATGTTTAATCTGATGTATCTCAAAAACGGTTGCTCGTATCTACCGGATGATACAGGATGTTGTTATCCCCAATTTTTGTGATAATAATACAGTAAAATTTTTATTAGTCCTTCTTAAAAACTACAAAAGAAATTGGGGGTAACAACATCCTGTGTCACCCGGTATATTTATCAAGTATAGCCAGGGTCGCCGGGAGCCGTGCTGGGCCCCGGTACAACTAATAATTACGGCCCCCCGCTTTTCTAAATTACCTTTAGAAAAATTGAAGAGCAAAATAAAAGGTCACATTCTCACAATCGTATCCTTTAGGTACCTACTTTTTACAATTACCCTGCTTAAATAATCACTTTATTTACGTATTTCAACCTGCGCGCAGGCCCCTCCATTACGTCCAGGGCGTTCCAATCACTGCGGGCCCCGGTAATTTGTACCGCCTTCAACGCCCTCTCGTCGGGCCTGAGTATACCCTTTTTGTGCACAAAATATGGAAGACTAAAAATTACATAGCAAAATTATAATACCTACTAAGGCAAAAAAATTATGACACTTTGAACATAAGCAAAGGACTGCAGGTGGCTCCCACTACATTTTACAACAAAAACATTAGCATATTTCCATTTTCCACTCTAAAAACCTTTTAATACTGAATTTTGTGGAAAAATTCCTTATAATGAATAAAATTTAGAAAAATATCTAAAATAAAATAAAAACTATGACACTCTTTTAAACAAAATATTATTTGGCTTTTCTCCAGAATAAAATTTAAAAGTTTATTTAACATTTTAAGAAAATTAAAACTTTTATACATTATGAAGAAACAATTCTGCTCTTACATAATATAATAAAAGTTATTATTGCTTTAACAGAAATAAAATAATGAAATATTCAATATTAAATTACTTACAATACAAAGCTTTCAATCTATAAACAAAGGTTCATTGGCACTCGGTTGAAATCATTTTAATGTATTGTGTGGCATTTTATTCCACCAGATCTCCTACATTTGGTGGTCTTTGGCAATCGAATATTAAGGGAGCGAATAATCTTTTATTAAAAGTTATAAATAACACAATACTTACTTATGAAGAATTTGTGACTGTTCTTGTGCATGTTGAGGCAATCTTAAATTTCCGTCCTCTTTATCCTATGTCGTCTGATCCCAAAGATTTTGAACCCTTATCCCCATCTCACTTTCTTATTGGGAGACCATACACATCAGTTCCTGATCCACAGTTCAAAAAAGGTACTCGGACCAACCAGTTATCAAAATACCGGCTTCCTGCAGCAGCTAACACAATTCTTCTGGAAGCACTGATCACAATCCTATTTATCACAACTGCAATCACGATGAAAATGGTAAACTATGACAACTAATATTAAAACAGGAAGAAAGGTTTCATTTAGAAACGAAAACTTCCATCTTGCAAATGGTTATTGAAAAGAGTTGCGCAAGTTCACCCAGAAAAAGACAATGTTGTTAAAGTTGTTACTGTTAAGACTCATAAAGGACTTTTTAAAGCAAGTAACTACAAAAGTGTGTCCATTACTTGATCAAGACATTATTGAAACTAATGAACAATAAGTTTGTTTTGAACGTCACCGTTCAACGCCGGGAGTATAGAGAAATTTAATTTTATCGTAAAACTCCTAATATTTAATAAAAAGTTTAAAGTGTGCAGTGCAAAAACTCTTATAACTTACTTCACGCGATTGAGCAAAGGATTCATTCTATTTTGTTGCCTGACAACTGCAAAGTAGCATGTATGCATGTTTATTCCTTCATCAGAAATGATTTTTTTAGAGTGGCTCACTATAACAGCTAAAACGAATATTTTTTTGCGACAATTTAATGCCACACAATCAATGCTTTGGTTAACAGTGTATCATAAAAATTCTAATTAACTTTTTTCCCTAACAGCACAAACCAGCCTGCAGCCGGCAGTATTGATTAAGAATTACGGTGGCATCAATAATACAATACAAGATTAAATAATAACATTCGATTCTGATTATTCTTTCCAATTTAACTATTAAGAACAAAAAATAATAAAAAAAACAGGTTGATTGGATGGTTAATGCTATAAGGGAATAAATAAATATTGTTCTGATTTATTTTTAACTAAAATATTAATTGTGTGGCATTAAATTGTCTATATTAAAAAACTCTTTTTAGCGACTATGGTGAGCCACCCTTGATGCATTTGAAAAAAAATGATTTAAAACCATAAATACGATGTTGCAAACCTTGGACAAGTCTGTAAAGGCTATAAAAAACAAAAGACCGTCACATCTGTTTTTCCATGACTACTTCAGCCAAAATTTGCCATTTTATCGCATTCATGGCATTCTAGGTTTAAAATTAAAAATTTAGAATATTTAAAGGTTAGATATTAAAAGTAGCAAATGAAGTGACATTGAACTTGGAATGTCTTTTTCTATTAAAGTGGGTAAAAATATACTGGGTATACCATTTAAAATAAGTTAGGATTGTTTTCGGCTAAAGCGGAAGTAAGAGAAAACAACTGAATACGTGAAACAATGCATTTTTATGTACGTACCAAATTTAATTTTAATATTTTAAAAAATAAAAAAGTTATAAGGGTAAGCCACTGGCTAGGGACACCAGAAACAGGTAATACGTAATACAAAGAATATTTACATATAAATAATGCAGGGTATTTACAAAATTACACACAACAATAAAAGTCTTGAACCCCCAATATAATCTATTTGCTGTATGTTTATTATTATTATCATTATCGCGTTTTTGTTGCTAGGAAAAAATTATGAGGTATTTAGTAAATAAACAAGATCAAAAATATTGACTGATAAAATTTGTTTGATATTTTATACATTTTTAAAACATATTTGTCAGTTTTTTTGAATATTTAGCAAAGTAAATTTCATAATTTTCTTTTAAAATAATGCCAGGAAGTGAAATTAGTGGTTTTGATAGGGCAAGAATTTTTGCTCTGCATGATGCTGGACACTCCAATTATCATATACACAGGATGTTAAACATTCCAAGATCGTCTATTGTGCGGATAATTCAAAGGTACCAAGAATTTGGGACAGTTGAAAGAAGACTACGTAGTGGTCGACCTTAAATAACACATAAACGGGAGGATCGATATTTGGTTCAATATGCCCGTAGACATCGAACTGCTTCAGCTCCAGCCTTTAGAGCTCACTTTCAATGTACGTTTCGACGTATTATATCGTCCTCTACAGTTAGAAGAAGACTACATCTGGCAAATCTTCGTGCAAGAAGGTCTTTAAGGGTACCTACACTACTTCCACGACACCGAGCTGCACGCTTACATTGGGCGCGAGAACATAGGGAATGACTTTTGCGGCAGTGGCGATGGGTCTTATTTACAGATAAAACCAGAATTGGACTGCAGAGTGATGACAACAGGCAAAGAGTCTGGCGAGAGCCAGGTCGTCATGGGAGACTAAATTTTCCTCGAGAGGTTGCTCCCTATGAAGGAGGGACAGTAATGTTTTGGGGAGGAATCATGTTCAATTGCCGAACGCCATTCATTGCTATACCTCAGAATATGACAATTCGAGTTTACATTGAAAGTGTCATCAGGCCCATTATTTATCCATTACGCAACAATTTTGGGCGAGAATTTCATCTTCATGGACGACAACGCCGGGCCACATCGCGCAAGAACGGTTCATGAGGCACTTGAACAAGGACATATCAGCCGACTAGACTGGCCAGCTAACTTGCCGCATATGAATCCTATTGAAAACATGTGGCATTTTGTCTCTAGAGCGGTTCGCAACCGCATTAACTCACCCCAAAATGCGAAAGAGTTAGTTGCAGCGGCAGAAGAGGAATGGAACAATATTCCTCAAGAAACGATCAACCGCTTGATTGTTTCAATGCATACTCGTGTCAATATGCTACTGAGAAACAGAGGAGGTCATACTGACTATTAATTGATGTTCATTTTAGACAAAAATAAATTTTGTCAGTTTCTTTGGGTAAATGAATTTACTTCAGAAATGCAATATTTATTTCCAATGTTGTTTAAAAGTTGTTTAATTTTTTTAACAATATTGTAATTGGGAAAAATAACTTCACAAATAAACATACTTTAAAAAGCTTTAAAAAACATTTTATAACTATTTTATTTCAAAAGGAAATAAATTACAGAATACCGGTGGGGTCCAAGACTTTTGATGTTGTGTGTCTTAAAACATAATATAAACAATATGTAACAGTTGACTAAAATTGATAACATTGGCTCTAGTGTCTAAGCAATGACGTCAATAGCAATCGTAATTTCGACGAAGAATTGGTCATTCTTTAAATCCTGTTTTTGAAAGAAATTATTAATTTAAGATTAAGATTTTTTAAGCCAAAAAAAATGAGCAATAAAGGTAAGAATGTCAATTAATGATATGTGACATATTTAAATATCACAATTTAACTATAATTTATAATAGCATGGCACCCAAAAAAGTCAGATTTGGACTCATTTTACTGAGACGGCTGATGGAAAGGTGAAATGTGTGGTCAAATGATCACTGTGAAAAATAAACCAACATCACCACTAATTAGACATATGTCCAATTAGCATCCTACACAGCTAATTAGTAGGCAAACTGTAGCGGAACCTCCTTTAAAAGAACTCCAAGTTAAGGAGGATAGTTCTTCGACTAGACAACCAGCAATGCATTCAAATGTCCCTTCCACATCTACGACGATTCAATGTCTACCAACGAAATTTTCAAGTGTAAATAAATTTCAATCTATTACTAGTTACTTCTAAATGTCAATAAATAAACAGAAAGAAATAGATAAACAGTTAATCTGCATGATAACCAACGAATCACTCTAGTTGAGGACAAAGAGTTTAAACGTGTCCTCTACTTGCTAATCCTAATTAAAAGGATTCCAACAAAAAAACTGTCTTAAATTTCTTGATCCACGCTTTTATAACCAAACTGTTAAAAAAGTGGAATAGCGGCTGGAAAAAGCTTCATATGTTCATATGTAAAAGTTGCTTATTCCAAACTGTCCGTCGTAACTATAAAAATATAAATGGTACAAATCAGAACTAACCAGAAAATAAGGATAAATAAGACACACCTTGTATACCTAATAGGAAAAATGTACTGACTGATTATGGCAGGAGTTTGATGTAGAAGTCCAACAGCAGATAATACCTGTTAATCCAAAAGCATGTGATATTGTTGAAGTTGACAAGTATTTAGACGAACCAATTTTACCGAGAAAGGATAGTTAAGAGGTATTTCAGGACCCCTTTATCTAGTGGCATCACCGAAAACATCGATCCAAAATTATATCAAATTATGAAAACTAGACTATGTATGTGTCCCGTGAAGTTAGCTGCAGTGCCTAGTGCTTTGGCAACCCGCCTACCAAGTTAGGCACTCCACCTAGCGTCGAGGCAGCGTGGCTGCTTAAGTTAGGTAACCCGCTTAGCTACAGCGTGCGTGTGTGCTTGTGAAATTGCTGACGTCATAGGATCTCAACCCGTCCTGCCGTGCTGAGGGTGATAACGTGATAACCCCCTAGTGAGATCTTTTTTTTCGTGTGACATTTAATGTATATAATACCGGACCCAGAGGTTAAGACTAAAATAATACTATGGACACCCTGTATACAATAAATGTTAAAAACGTAATTATTATTATTTTATTAAGAGAGTCATAAACTAAGTTGGTACTGTGTTTACTAAATCATGTTATCAAGGAAATAGCCTGCGGTAATTATAATTATGCTATCCATCTTTTTTATATTTATTATCGAATTTTAATGAGGCGTATAATATTATTTCCATATATTATGTATAAACATATTGATATGTTTTACTGTTTTTCGAATGTTGTTTTTACAATATTGTTAATTTTTTGTCATAAATATCATCTAATTTTAATGAGGTGAAAAAGGTCATTTACATATATAGATATGATTTTTGCTTTGTTGCAATAATATTGTTATATTGTTATCATTTTTTCTGCTATAGATATTATTTATTAAAAAATACATGAAATGAAGTTTTATTAGTGATGGGTACAGAAAGCGACTATGAAAGTATTAAAATAATTAACGGTTTTAAAACGGAAAAACCAGTGTCGAGTTCAAAAAATAGTCGATTCGATTTTCATCCTTATCATTATGGTTGACTATTATTCTGTTTAAAAAGGCTGGAACTGACTGCAGAAAAGTTAATTTTGTTCTCGCCAACCTCCAGAACTTAAAAGAGTATTCAGTGAGTTGTTTAGTGTTGTGTTTTTAATTTTATTTCATGGTAAGTAAATATTTATTGAAATTTGTTTTAACAGAAAAAATGAGATTTTTACTTGATTTTTTATATGCCTATGTTTTTTTAAATTTAGGTGCCTTCTTAATTTTAACAAGGGTTCCTTTATTAAAGGACATTATGTAGGGATAAAGGAAGGGGTTAGTTTTTTTTAAATAAAAAATTACTATTTATGTAGCCTTTTAGAAATCTTACTTGAATTCAATTTTAAACTGTAAGTAATAATATTCTGTTATACGGATATTGTTAAAATAGGACCTGTTTTAGGTTTTAAACCGAAAAAACATTTTTTATGCAGTTTTTAGAAAATCTTTCTTGAATTCAATTTTTAAACTGAAAATATTTTGTTATAAGGGTTTTTATTAATATTTGTTATACAGGATCTGTCTTAGGTTTTAAACCAAAACATTTTTATGCAGTTTTTAGAAATCTTACTTAAATATTTATATTATTTTTTCAATTTTATACAGGGTATTTATTAAACTAAACAACAGAGTTTTTTTAGTAATCTTACCTGAATAATGCAGAATGCTTTAAAAAAATAGGTTAATAAAAATCATTTATAGTTAATATTTGTTGGTTTTTTATTTAAAACTTAAACTAGGTTATGAACTGAGAGAAATTGTATTTAGGGTCAGTTTAAGGGTTTTATTTACGGGTAAAATTTTATTTTAGTTTTTTAAACTTAACATTAGTTTTATACCCAATGCCTTAAAAAATTTTATGTAGGTTTCGGTGTAGACTTTTTTATTTAGATTTAAACATTAGGGATATTTCTAATTTTAATCTTGTACCGTGGGCTGGTTGTAAACGAACGTATCCTAAGCCTTTTTTTTAATATCTTTTTTGAACAGAAAGTAAACCCAACTTTATCGACAGGCTCTAGTTCTCAATTTTAAACTGAAATATTTTTTATACACAATTTGTTTTTGTTTTTTTAACCGAAACATTTTTATGCAGTTTTTAGAAAATCTTTCTTGAATTCAATTTTTAAACTAAAAATATTTTGTTATAAGGGTTTTTATTAATATTTGTTATACAGGATCTGTCTTAGGTTTTAAACCAAAACATTTTTATACAGTTTTTAGAAATCTTACTTAAATATATTATTTTTTCAATTTTATACTGGGTATTTATTAAACTAAACAATTGTTATACAGAGTTTTTTTTTAGAAATCTTACTTGAATATATTATTTTTCAATTTTTAAACTGAAATATTTTGTTATAAGGGTTTTTATTAATATTTGTTATACAGGATCTGTCTTAGGTTTTAAACCGAAACATTTTTATGCAGTTTTTAGAAAAATCACTTGAATTCAATTTTAAACTGAAATATTTTGTTATACAGAATCGGTCTTAGGTTTTAAACCAAAACATTTTTTATGCAGTTTTTAGAAAATCTTTCTTGAATTCAATTTTTAAACTGAAAATATTTTGTTATAAGGGTTTTTATTAACCTATTTTTTATACAGTATTTGTCTTAGGTTTTTAAACCAAAACATTTTTATGCAGTTTTTAGAAAATCTTACTTAAATATTTATATTATTTTTTCAATTTTATACAGGGTATTTATTAAACTAAACAACAGAGTTTTTTTAGTAATCTTACCTGAATAATGCAGAATGCTTTAAAAAATAGGTTAATAAAAATTATTTAGAGTTAATATTTGTTGGTTTTTTTATTTAAAACTTAAACTAGGTTATGAACTGAGAGAAATTGTATTTAGGGTCAGTTTAAGGGTTTTATTTACGGGTAAAATTTTATTTTAGTTTTTAAACTTAACATTAGTTTTATACCCAATGCCTTAAAAAATTTTTATGTAGGTTTCTGGTGTAGACTTTTTTATTTAGATTTAAACATTAGGGATATTTCTAATTTTAATCTTGTACCGTGGGCTGGTTGTAAACGAACGTATCCTAAGCCTTTTTTTGAATATCTTTTTTGAACAGAAAGTAAACCCAACTTTATCGACAGGCTCTAGTCCTCAATTTTAAACTGAAATATTTTTTATACACAATTTGTTTTTGTTTTTTTTAACCGAAACATTTTTATGCAGTTTTTAGAAAATCTTTCTTGAATTCAATTTTTAAACTGAAAATATTTTTGTTATAAGGGTTTTTATTAATATTTGTTATACAGGATCTGTCTTAGGTTTTAAACCAAAACATTTTTATGCAGTTTTTAGAAATCTTACTTAAATATATTATTTTTTCAATTTTATACTGGGTATTTATTAAACTAAACAATTGTTATACAGAGTTTTTTTTAGAAATCTTACTTGAATATATTATTTTTCAATTTTTAAACTGAAATATTTTGTTATAAGGGTTTTTATTAATATTTGTTATACAGGATCTGTCTTAGGTTTTAAAACCGAAACATTTTTATGCAGTTTTTAGAAAAATCACTTGAATTCAATTTTAAACTGAAATATTTTGTTATACAGAATCGGTCTTAGGTTTTAAACCAAAAACATTTTTATGCAGTTTTTAGAAAATCTTTCTTGAATTCAATTTTTAAACTGAAAATATTTTGTTATAAGGGTTTTTATTAACTATTTTTTATATAGTATTTGTCTTAGGTTTTTAAACCAAAACATTTTTATGCAGTTTTTAGAAATCTTACTTAAGTAAAATATTTATATTATTTTTCAATTTTTATACAGGAGTATTTATTAAACTAAACAGCAGAGTTTTTAGTAATCTTACCTGAATAATGCAGAATAACTTTAAAAAATAGGGTTAATAAAGAGTATTTAAGGAGTTAATATCAATTTTATACTGGGTATTTATTAAACTAAACAATTGTTATACAGAGTTTTTTTAGAAATCTTACTTGAATATATTATTTTTCTCAATTTTAAACTGAAATATTCTTATTATATGGGTATTTATTAACCTTTATTTTTTATATACAGGACCTGTCTTAGGTTTTAAAAACCGAAACATTTTTTTTTGCAGTTTTTAGTATCTAATCTTTCTGAATTCATATTATTAAAGTGATTTCAGTTTGTTATACTGGGTATTTATTAAAGCTAAACAGCAGAGTTTTTTTAGTAATCTTACCTGAATAATGCAGAATGCTTTAAAAAATAGGTTAATAAAATTATTTAAGAGTTAATATATCAATTTTATTGCTGGGTATTTATTAAACTAAACAATTGTTATACAGAGTTTTTTTTTAGAAATCTTACTTGAATATATTATTTTTCAATTTTTAAACTGAAATATTTTGTTATAAGGGTTTTTATTAATATTTGTTATACAGGATTTGTCTTAGGTTTTAAACCGAAACATTTTTTATGCAGTTTTTAGAAAAATCACTTGAATTCAATTTTAAACTGAAATATTTTGTTATACAGAAACGATCTTAGGTTTTAAAACCAAAACATTTTTATGCATTTTTTAGAAATCTTACTTAAATATATTATTTTTCAATTTTATACTGGGTATTTATTAACCTTATTTTTTTATACAGAACCTGTCTTAGGTTTTAAACCAAAACATTTTTTATGCAGTTTTTAGTCTTACTTGAATATATTATTTTTCAATTTTATACAGGGTATTTATTAAACTAAACAACAGAGTTTTTTTAGTAATCTTACCTGAATAATGCAGAATGCTTTAAAAATAGGTTAATAAAAATTATTTAGAGTTAATATTTGTTGGTTTTTTATTTAAAACTTAAACTAGGTTATGAACTGAGAGAAATTGTATTTAGGGTCAGTTTAAGGGTTTTATTTACGGGTAAAATTTTATTTAGGTTTTAAACTTAACATTAGTTTATACTCAATGTCTTAAACATTTTTTATGTAGGTTTCAGTGTAGACTTTTTTTATTTAGATTTAAACATTAGGGAAATTTCTAATTTTAATGCATACTGTTTTTTAACCAAAGGTAATTGTTTCATTATTAATCTTTTTTTTTGGGTATTATAGGATTACACAGAAATAAACACACAGATATTTATTTAACCTTGTTTATTAAAAAAAACATATATTACAAAAAGTCATTTTACATTGTTCTTAAAAATGCTAAGGGTGTTTCACAATAGTTGCTTCAAGACAGAAGGTTTCGGTATTTAGTCCTGTTGAATTTGACTGGTAAACGGCACTTATTAATGACCATACAGTGTCAAAGGTAACTTCGTGGGCTGGCTGTAAACGAACGTATCCTACGCCTTTTTGAATATCTTTTGAACAGAAAGTAAACCCAACTTTATCGACAGGTTCCAGTCCTTCTATTACATGATTAGTAACCTGTTTGATAGCTTTTTTATCCACCCTACAGGCTCTACATTTTCAGGGATTGGTTTTAGTTTAAACTCCAATTTTCTTTTAACGAGGTTAAATTTTTTTGTGTTTTGAACGGTTTCCTTTACAATATCATAGGTTTCCATGACTGCTCTCTTGGAAGGTTAACTTCTGAATGGAAGTTTTCTGCTGAACTATATGTTAATGTACCTTTTTTCTGGTTTTTTAGATGGATAACTACACCATTGTCGCTGAGAAAAGTTCCTTTTATCCCCGATTCAGTACTCTAGCCCGAACTGTTTCCTTTAAGATTAAGCCTATACCGGAGGGCCAAGAACCTGTTCAGTGGGTGAAAACTGCCTTAACTTCTGTGATCCATGCATCAACGTCACAACTGGCTCCCACCGACTTGGTAGGATTTACGTTTCGCGCCCAGGAGTTTGCTAGGGGTCAAGGCTGGAAACCTTTTCAACCTGCGGAGAAGGTAAAAGTGGAGGATATCCTGGAGCTTCTTCAAGGGATCTACCAAAGTAATTCTTCAGGTAATAACAATTTGATCTTTACTAAACATCTGATCCTTTTTTTAACGATGTCAGTTTCGTAAACATTTTGGTAAGCAATTTTTATGAATATATTTCAAATTTTTAACTTATTGGGATTCTGTTTAAAACGGTTGATTGTAGTCTCCTTGGAGACGGGTGGGTCGACACAGATTGTGCCGGTGCCCTTAGTAAAAACTTATAAAAATCATTTAAACTGCATTAGGTTTTTTAAAAAACATCAGATATTAAGAATAGTAATATTTTTTATACTAGGGTTAAAGACTGAAGTTTATACATAATCAAACGCTGGATTTTTTTAAATTATGACATTAGTCCTGTTAACTTCAAAATATTTTATTATACCGGGAAGGCACGATCAGTAGTCGTTGACCTTTTATTTCGATTCTTCTACAGGATTAAGTTTAAATCAAAAGAATATTAGGGTGAAATACTCCTTTTTTAAAAAATAGTGGAAAATGTAGACGGTTAGTCAGCTAAAAAATAGCCTATCGGTAGGTTTGAATAATGTTTAAACTGCAGGATTATTAGTATTTTTTACTTTTTTAGGCCTGGATACTGGAACCTTCACACTGGCCGTCACCTCCGTCCGGATTCCTAGAGGGAGCGGAAAAGAAGAGCCACAACTGCCTTCAACACTTTTCAAGATGAAAGCCGGAAACGTAGAGGTATTGTTTTAATTAATAATAGTGATAATCTGTGCTTACCCCGAGCGCTCGTTGTAGCAAAAGCATTTGTGGAAAATAGTCCTATTTATATTAAAATTAAAGATGGTCGGCGGAATTTCCAGAAAGATAAAGCTCTTGAACTGTGTCGGTTGGCAGGGGTTACTGTTCCCGAGACCGGCTGTGGGCTCGAGGAGCTTCACTTGTTCCAAAACTATTTAAAGGATTTTAAAATTGTGGTATACAAGTATGGATCGAAAGGCAGAGATTTAATTTTTGAGGGAGACAGCGTTTCTTCCCAAAAGTTAAATCTCCTCCAGCATGAGAACCACTACGCTGTAGTTACTTCGCTAACTGCAGCGTTTGCCTGCTGTTATTATTGCGAGGAGTGTCATGTGCCATATGATCATAAAACTGATCACCGGTGTCAGAAAACGTGTCCCCATTGTAAACAATCACCACCTTGTGAACGGCTAGAAAGAAGATCTTGTCCTGAGTGTAATAGAAACTTTTACAGTGATACTTGTTTCGAAAATCACAAAAGGGCAGGTTCTTTTGAAACTTCTACCGTTTGTGATGTGGTGAAATTTTGTTCGAGCTGTAGAACAGGATACAGATCGAACAGAGTACATCAATGTGGGGAGGTATTCTGCTGGACTTGTAAACAGTTTCAACCTAACGACCACTTATGTTTTATGAAGGTGGATAAAAAGAAACCTGTTCTAAGTGATACATTATATCTATGTTTTGATTTGGAAACACGTCAGGAAAAAGTATTGGAAGATGGTTCGCGTTTGCATGAACCTAACCTCTGTGTTTTCAAAACGGCATGTGATATTTGTATTGCTGCTAATAAGACCTTTTGTTTTAAATGTGGCCCCAATTTGGAGGTATTGAGGGAAAACCCTCTTGAAGAACTTATTTCAAAAATTTTAAAAAGAGGGAGTGCTTTAAACATGTAATAGTTTTATCACATTTCGGGTCAGGGTTTGATTTGCAATTTGTGCTGTCGTATTTACTTCGTCAAACAGACCTGACGCCTGAAGTAATATTAAGGGGAACCCAAATTTTACTAATGACTTTGGGAAACGTCAAGTTTCTAGATTCAATTAATTTTATGCCTATGGCTTTAAGTGACTTACCTAAAGGCTTTCGGTTTGGGCGAAAACTTTAAAAAGGGGTATTTTCCACACCTTTTTAATCGAAAAGAAAATGAAAATTATGTAGGTCCTTTACCAGCTTTAGAGTTTTATGATCCCGATTCAATGATGGTAGAGGCTCGAAATAATTTTCTTGCTTGGTATCAGGAAAATAAACAGACTGAATTCAATTTTCAACGAGACTTGGTGGAATACTGTATTTCGGACGTTGAAATATTGACCGCAGCCTGTTTAAAATTCCGCCATTTGATGTTGGAAACTTCGAATGTTTGTCCCTTCGCTGAAAGTTGCACGATTCCCGGAGCGTGCAATAAGATCTTTCGGAGGAATTATCTCAAGCCGGACACCATTGCTATTATTCCCCGAAACGGTTATCGTTGGAGGGATAACCAGTCGAAGATTGGAGTCAAATGGATAATTTTCGAGGAACAACAGAGGGGAATTAGTATAACTCATGCTGCCAAAGGCCGAGAGGTTATTCTTGGAGGTTTCAGAGTGGACGGCTTTTGTGAGCAGAACTAATCAAGTATTTGAATTTATTGGGGTCGTTTTGGCATGGCTGTCACTCATTGTTACCCCCACTAATAGAGATACAACCTATTTCCAAATATAATCCTTTGGATACCTTTAACAGCAGATATGAGGCAACCGTTTATAAGAACGAGGTTTTAAGAAATCTTGGCTATGAGGTGATTGAAAAATGGGAGTGTGATTTTGTTAAGGAGATAAAAAGTAACGAGGAGATGAGACGCTTTGTCGACAATCACCCTCTTCTTTTGCACACGCCTCTTATTGCCCGCGACGCGTTTTATGGTGGCCGAACGGGAAATTGCCGTACTTATTACAAGGCTGCAGAAGGGGAGAAAATCAAATATTTGGACGTTTGCTCCCTTTACCCATGGGTGTGTAAGTACGGCAAGTTCCCGATTGGACACCCTAAAGTTATTGTTGGAGAAGATTGTAATGCCATAGATTTAAATAATGTTGATGGTCTGATAAAGTGTCGTATATTGCCTCCACAAAACTTGTACCACCCCGTCCTTCCTCTCAAAATGAATAAAAAGTTAATGTTTGTACTTTGTCGGACATGTGGCCAAGAGTTAAATAAGACTGAGTGTCCGCATTCCGCTGAAGAACGTACATTAACAGGAACTTGGGTGATAGAAGAGGTGGTAAAAGCTGTGGAAAAGGGATATCAGATCATTGAAATTATTGAGATATGGCATTATCAGATAGCTGTGTATGATAAAGAAACTAAAACCGGTGGGCTTTTTGTTGAAATGATGAATACCTTTTTAAAAATTAAACAAGAAGCTAGCGGTTGGCCATCGGACTGTCAGGGGGAAGAGGAAAAATTACATTATATTGAGGAATTTTTTGAACGAGAGGGTATTCAGTTAGATGTTAATAACATTAAGGTTAATCCGGGGCTTAGATCATTGGCAAAATTAATTTTAAATTCTTTTTGGGGTAAATTTGGTGAATTGGAACGTAAGGGAAAAACTAAAATTATCAGGGAGTCAAAAGAGTTTTTTCAAATGCTGAACAACCCCATGTTGGAAATTAATTCTTTATTACCAGTAAATGAGGAAATTCTTTTGCTAAGTTATGTTGAAAAGGAAGAGTCCTATGAACCTCTTGCCACTGTAAATGTAGCAATAGCTGCATTTGTCACGGCACAGGCTCGCTTAAAATTATACAGCTATCTGGATCTACTGCAAAATCGTGTTCTCTACTATGACACAGACTCTGTTATATTTTGTAGTCGTAAAGGTGAAGTCGAACCCCTACCAGGATCCTTTATTGGAGATTTAACTGATGAATTAAAACCAGGGTCTTTTATAACGGAATTTACCTCTGGTGGTCCAAAAAATTATGCCTACATGACCAGGAATAGTGAAGGTGTGGAAAATATTGTATGTAAAGTCAAAGGGATAAAATTAAACTATTCTGCTTCACAGTTGGTAAATTTTGAAGTCATTAAAAACATGATTATTTCCGGTATAGAAACAACCCCTGTTAGCATAGTAAGCACTAATATTAGACGAACAGGTGTTCACGAAGTGGTCAGTAGGGAAGAGACTAAACATTATAAAATATCGTCAACTAAACGAAAATTTTTAGACAATTATGATTCAGTACCCTATGGATATAAAAAACTTAAATAGTTTGTCTCTCTCTCTCTCAATTTTAGCCATATTTATAAAACATAAATGGTCGCTAGCTTTAAACAGTAAATTTGAAATCCCTTAAATAGTTTTGGAAAATAAATAAATATGTCTATTTTATTTCACGGATATAAAGAAACTTAAATGGTTGTCTCTCTCTCTCTCTCTCTCTCAATTTTAGCCATTTATAAAACTTATAATTGGTCGCTAGCTTTAGACAGTAAATTTGAAATCCCTTAAAAGTTTTGAAAATCACCCACAATCTGTCTCTGGAAACAGTAGTTCTTGTAGTTTGACACAGTTCAATGACTTTATATTTTTTTACACTTTAGTGTTATCTTTTTTCTAGCGTTATATGAGCACAATATTTAGTGTTATTTTTCATTTATTTTTTTTTTTTAGATAACAATCTGGTATAATATTTAAATTGTTTCTGGATTATTTAACGCTCTTTATTAACGGGTAAAATATCGATTCGTCCTTTTTACCGCTGCTAAGGTCGTTATTACCATGGAGTTAAAGATGATCTTTTCGGGAGAAGGCACGGTTTTGTGTGTCTGTCAAACGTTTCCTTCTTGTATTAACAAATTCCTAAATTTTAAAACAGGCTTGAATCAGAATTCCACATCTGATATGTAGTAGTCTACTCTCTCTTTGCATATTAAATTTATCATTTTTGGGTTGTTTTTAGTACCTTTCATTATCAGTTCAGGTGTCAAGTCTGTCTTTGGTTATTACATAGTTCAAAATAAACTGAGGTGGTTTCAAACATCCCTGGTCTGGTTGGTAGCCGTTTTAACGGTATTTTTGAAAGATTCGTCCTTTTACCGCTGCTAAGGTCGTTATTACCATGGAGTTAAAGATGATCTTTTCGGGAGAAGGCACGGTTTTGTGTGTCTGTCAAACGTTTCCTTCTTGTATTAACAAATTCCTAAATTTTAAACAGGCTTGAATCAGAATCTCCACATCTGATATGTAGTAGTCAACTATCTCTTTTTGCATATTAAATTTATCATTTTTGGGTTGTTTTTTAGTACCTTTCATTATCAGTTCAGGTGTCAAGTCTGTCTTGGTTATTACATAGTTCAAAATAAACTGGTGGTCAAACATCCTGGTCTGGTTGGTAGCCGTTTTAACGGTATTTTGAAAGTCGATGGACTTGTTAATGCTCCTGATCAGCTCGATGTACACGACGTAAAGTTGACATCTCTCGGTGTATTTGTGATCCCTCTACGTTAACCGCTCTTTTAGCCACATAACTATTTAGATTAAAATAAATACTAACTTATATTTTTTTATAAACCACTTAAAATAAATACTTACATATATTTTTAAACACTTACCGGCAAAGAGTTCAATATTCGCCCTATAGGATCTTTGAAATGTCATTTAAGCACATCTTCGTTCCTCACACGATTTCGGAAGTAATCTATACACTTAATATTTTGTCGTCAAATATCCTTACAGGTTAAGAAACTCTGCTAAGATAATGGATCTGGATATGACGTATGCGAGATTAATATTACAAGAAACCCCATATATTCTATTGAAATTTTACACATTAACTACAGTTTCTAATAATTAAAAAACAGGGATAGTTCCTTAAACCGATAGCGGTTGTTTATAAGAACGAGGTTTTACGAAATCTTGACTATGAGGTGTGTACAAAATGGGAGGGTGATTTTCGACAAAGCGTCTCATCTTCTCGTTACTTTTTATCTCCTCAACAAAATCACACTCCTATTTTTCAATCACTTCAAATCCCATGCCTCGTAAAGCCTCATTCTTATACATGGCTGAATTCATATCGTGTGTTAAAAGTATCCAAAGGATTGACCTTATTTAGAGGTTTATACCTGTTGGTGGGGTAGCAATGAGTGTAGGCATGGAAAAACAGCCATTAAATTCAAACACTTGATTATTCTGTTCACAAATGCCAACCACTCTGAAACCTCAGTTTACTACTGCATTTTGCATTTTTTTTTTTTGCTAATGTTAACAGTTTCTTAAAGCCGATAGCGCTTTTAAAGTAGGGCAGTTTTCATTTACGGATCAGGGTTCCCTTAATATTACTTCAGATACGTCAGCACAAATTGCAAATCAAACCCTGATCCGTAAATGAAAACTACCTTGTTTAAGAAACTACCCTGTTTTAAAAACCAACCTGTATAAAAAAACCTCTATCGGTTTAAGAAACCATCTCTGTTTTAAAAACAGTTAAGAATACAGCTTACCGGTTTAGAATACCAATACCGGTTTTCAATACAGCCTACCGGTTTTCAATACCACCTACCGGTTTTCAATACAGCCTACCGGTTTTCAATACCGCCTACCGGTTTAAAATACCGCCTACCGGTTTTCAATACCGCTACCGGTTTTCAATACAGCCTACCGGTTTAAAATACCGCCCACCGGTTTCAATCCTACCGGTTTAAAATACAGCCTACCGGTTTTCAATACAGCCTACCGGTTTTCAATACAGCCTACCGGTTTTCAATACCGCTACCGGTTTGAAAAACCGATCCGTTCAGTGAACAGCCCTGTTAAAAACAGCTGTAGACTACATGGAGTCCTTGTTAAGTGCTCTGTATACCACATTTTTATGTCATTTGGTGCAAGTATTTTGAACTGTCTAGTAATTATTCAAAGTGTTTAGAAAAAACCGCTAAGGAAACCGGTCTGTTAAAAACCTCTCCTAGGAACCAACCTGTTAAAAACGTCGGTTTTCCTGCGTCCTTTTGAATGTAACACAGGTGATTAAAATAAATACTTACATGTATTTTTATCACTCACAACACTATAAAGAGGTTAAAGTTGCCAAACTACTAAAGCACTAAACCAAAAGCCTTTGGCAGTTTTGACAACTTCATCGGAAAATAGTTAAAAAATAGCTAATAACTGTAGGTTCTGAGAGCACATGGACGGTAAGCACCTCTCTTTCTTTTAGATTCCATTGTGACTGTTGTGTCCTAATAAAGGTCATAGGTTTCGTCCACTATCACTTATTAACACGCTTGAGCATGTACAAGGTGCGTTGGTCTTGACCGAGGTGGTCATTGCAGTAATAAAATGTTAAGAAATAATTTATAAAATATATTACCAACTTGGAGGTTATGTAATAAATTGCCTATGTTACGAACCTAACTTTAAAGTTATCGTCCGCTATATTTGTTTGATTCTATTTTTAGATGTTTAATACAGCTAGCTTTTTTGCCCCAATCAGATTGTATTTATTTATACATACTTTCAATTGTAGAAGCTATTGTAAGGTCCATCCTGTAGAGACATAGTTAAGTATTTTACATAGCTGGTATTAAGATATTCGAATGACTCACCACTTTATTTTTCCTGAAACTCTGAAGTCTTTTTTTATCCATGATGACTGTGTTCAGATACATGATGTAAGAACTAGGCTTGGTTCTATTTTTTACCGTTGTATGGCTTATCCTGTAACCAGTTATTATGTTTTTTTCTATCACCTCAGCTCTACTGGAGGGTTGACTCTGAAAGAACCCATGGTAGTAGGGGTCAGCCTATTTAAAACTTCTTTAGAGACAGGTGGAGAATAAAACAGTATTTCCGGTTATAGTGGTTTATCCCTATTTGGAGGAGTTTACCCCTGTATGGTACGTGTCCGGTACGTGTCTGGTACGTGTCCGGTATGTGTCTGGTACGTGTCCGGTACGTGTCGGTACGTGTCGGTACGTGTCTGGTACGTGTCAGTACGTGTCCGGTACGTGTCTGGTACATACTTGGTAACGGACTTGTTTTTTTTTGTGTGCCAGGCTATTAACTCACTTTTAACGTGGATAACATATTCCTCTTTGTTATACAGTGTTGCCAGAAGTTTCTTGTTTTTATCCTCTTGGTTATTAACTGGTTGCAAATTTGCTGGGGTAACCTTTCTGTTTTGAGAATTGACAGAAATATTATTGAGTTGCTCAAACTTGTGCGCATTTATAAGTTTAAACGGAAATTCCATACCTGTAAAATCCAATTCGTTCTCAAAAGGCAGATATGTAGTTCACTACTCTATTTACATGTTGAGCCCAATCAAGTGGATGTAGGTGTGCTAAGACTAGCCATATGAGACATTCTTGATCAGTGTTTTGGATGTTTAGAACAGCTTTCTTTGTCTCAATCTCTTTAGGCAACGCTATGTACGAAGAAGCCTTCATTGGGTTAAACTTATTTATTTCTTTTTATTTTTATTTATATATTAGCAACATAACATTATAAGACCCAGTATATTAGTATGTAATAAGTATCTCGTAGTCCTCTTTTAGTTTTTCTGCTTGTTCCAGATCTTGTTTTCACAAATATAAACTGATGGTCAAAGGCTCGCCCATTATGTGCTATTACTTCAATATTTTTGAATTTTTGCCTTAAGTTTATCTTCAGGAATGTTTGTTTAAATTTTTTTCACAATTTATTTATTATTTACGTAAACTTCCAAAAATGGAGAAGCCTCTGTAGAGAAAGAGACCAGGCACTGTAAAAAACAACTGTTTGATCTGAAGTTTTGACCGCTACGAAGAGAGGTGCATAATTGACAAAATTGTAATGAGATACCTATGGTCTGATTTATCCTCTTGAGTATTAATTGTTGGCAAATTTGCTAGGGTAACCTTTCTGTTTGAGAATTGACAGAAATATTATTGAGTTGCTCAAACTTGTGTGCATTTATAAGTTTAAACGGAAATTCCATACCTGTAAAATCCAATTCGTTCTCAAAAAGACAGATAGTAGTGGTTTACCAAGTCTTGAGTATAATTATTATTAAAAGGGCCCTGAAACGAACTATTCTGTATTTGTTACAGTAACATATAATAATAATAATTATAAATATTTTACCAAAATTCTTTCTTTTTTAAAACCTTTCTTTAATCTTTCCTATACATAAAATTATAAAATTATTCATAGGTGGGCATGTATTTATTATTGGCCTCGGCATATCTCACCGAACATTGACTTAAGCCGCCCCTTATACCTTTTTCTATAAACTCAATCATTTCGTAATCGGTCAGCAGCTCAAGTTTTGCGTATTTTTATAACCATAAAGCACAGAGTCAAA